>JARPMJ010001457.1:0-163320 GCA_033366665.1 Phoxinus dragarum | reverse complement strand
ACTCTAGAACTCAGATTATGTCCCACCAATGTCAAAATCAATCTAACCCTCAACACTTTATAAGCATCTATTTCACCCTCACAGAAACAGCAGATGAGCCCAGACCTCACAACCCATGGAGTTATAGGACCAGTGTTGGGTGTAAGCAATTCATTACTGCAATTTAATTCCCTTTCCCTTGAAAGGGTAAAGAAAGGGATTACTCTTAATGTTTTGGTCATTAAATGAGTTATGTCTGATGTAATTGCATTAAATATAGAACAATTCTATGTAGACACAATAGTGAATCTAACATCAAAATTTGCATGATAAAATCTATGTTTTTAATGTCACCACAGATGAGATGTATAGAAGCAATGACTCTTCCAGTTCCAGGGCACATTACAGTTTTATAAAATCGCTAGGACACATTTCTCAATAATTTGGTCATTTTATCAAAACTATTCTTCACACAGTTCTGTTCTGTCACATCTTGGCACAGCAGGTAATTTCACATTCAAAATGCACTAAAACTGTCAAAACACTTCATACATGTCCCAAATACTCCAGAACACTAGCAAAGGAAGATCAATAGATCTGAGTGACTTTGACAAGGGCCAAATAATAATGGCTAGACAACTGGGCCAGAGCATCTCCACAACAGCAAGTCTTATATATGCCAGGTTCATGGGATCCCAAGGCTCAGTGATGCAAGTAAGGATCAAAGGCTGGTCCGATCACACAGAAGAGCTTCTGTAGCTCAAATTTCAAAAAAAAGTGTGATGCTGCCCATGATAGAAAGTGTTCGAACACACAGAGTATCACAGTTGCGTATGCACAGATAGACGAGGTCAGAGTGACATGGATGGCAAAGACAACATGACAGAGTTGCTGTTGCCTTGGCCTCCAAATTCCCCAGATCTCAATCTGACTGAGCATCTATGGGATGTGCTGGACCAACAAATCTGATCCACGGACGCTCCACCTCTCAACTTGCGGGACTTAAAGGATCTGCTGCTCGTGTGTTCACAAGGGAGACCATACAGGAAGGTGGTTTTAATGATGTGGCTGATCAGTGTATTACCAATGCTTAAATTTGAGAATTTTATTCTACCTGGCAACAGAAAATGTTTAGCTGAAAACCAAAAGTTTTACAAAATGTTTCACACATCTATTCAATTTATCTCTGCACAATTTGCTTATGTTATTTTCAAAATGAAGACATTCTTTTTGTAGATATTCAAAATGTAGATATTCTTTTCAAAATGTAGATGAACTGAGTGTCAGATGATTTTGTGTCTACATGCTGCCTAATTTGTGTAAAATAACTGACCCTTTGTGAGCGACTTCTCACATGTTGGGTTTAAAAGCTCTGTGTAAAGGTTTTCGTTGGTTTTTCCTTAGAGAATGTGATATTTGATAATGACGTGTGTACTGTATATACTGTACTATGATTTTGTAAAATATCTCATTTAAAAACAACACTGTAATACAGAACACTGTGCTTTTATTGTATTGATTTGATCACCAGAGCTATTAAAATAATAAAATTATAATGGATTTGGAGAATGGAAACCACAACAAGTTATTAAATTAGAAATGGGTAAGACAGTTTTAAAACTAAGGTTCTTCTTCTAGAGATCAATCAATCATGCAATTGTCTTTGGACTCAAAACATTATAAAGTAGTTATTGACCCTTGACAACTTCACCATTTAGCATTGTAGCAGTGCAGAGTCTTCAGAATCCCAGCCAAAGAACAGTTTTCCTCTATTAAATAGGATTTTTTTTTTCAGGCAATTCATACACACATGATGGAAAACAGCAGTTGTAAAATTAATAACGAGCTTATTTACCGCAAGTCTGCCACAAAACTAAAACAAAAGATCGACAGCATTCAATCATTTAGTTTTACACATTACAATTCCATACAAATAAAAACAACACACAAAATATCTCTCTGAATGATATAAACAGCTCTGTAGAACTTGAGGCAGCCGATCAAATAAGACTGAAGGGAACTTAAGACATTGAGTATGCAAGTAAACAGGCTGGGGTAAATGCCATACTCCTCGTTTGGTGCAGGGTAAAAAATGGACAGAAAATATAAATCAGGAATCAACCATCAAATTCAGTGTTTTAAAGGCACAATATTGAATTCCAGCTTTTACTTTGCGCTTCCTTTCTTTTCTTAATATCTCATTTCTGTCAGTCTGTTTGTGATCTATTACATTATTGTACATCATCTCTTTCTTTATTTTTGCACCCTTTCTTTTTCTATCTCACTCACATTTTGTTCCTCACTCCCTCACTCTCTCTTTTCTCTCTCAGAAGTGCTGTCCTGTCTGCAGGAATGTTATTTGCAGGGTTGTTGTTCATATAAGGATCTCCACCAGATCTAGGTCAGGCAGGGGCATCTTCTGTCCTCTCCTCAGCGGTGCTCGAGCTTCTGGGCCTTTAGCCTGTCTGGCTGGACATTCTGCACATAAACACAGGGTTAAAATTACTTTTTTGTCAAACCTTTTTTTCAGTGATACCATTCTTCTAGCATTATTTCATTAGATACTAGCATTATTACTACCGGTAGTATTATACTCTAGCATTTGTTGACTACAATATTTGGTCTATATATCATTTGTTTTTCAGTATTGTTATGGGAAAAAGTGCAGGTCACTGCCACACACAGCATCATGTGCGAATACATCAAGACATCCATTTTATTAACCCAACTGACCCTCATTATAAGGCCTGCTACTTTTGTCAGTAATTGTGAGAATTTTGACAGTACTGGTCATTATGGTACCAGGACACATGATCTCATTTGAGCTTCCATTTAAAATTGCCCCGAAAAATGGAAAATGCAACCGACTTTTCTTTTCTATTACAAACCCAATGGATGATTGATTCATGTGAGTGACAGGTTTCTGGAGGGGAGAGAGTGAACATCATCTGGCCATTGGATTGTCCAGCCCTCGCGTCAGTACATGTCACCACAGATGAGATGTAGAAGCAAGGACTCTTCCAGTTCCAGGGCACATTACAGT
Source organism: Phoxinus dragarum (assembly GCA_033366665.1). Lineage (NCBI taxonomy): Eukaryota > Metazoa > Chordata > Actinopteri > Cypriniformes > Leuciscidae > Phoxinus > Phoxinus dragarum. The sequence continues at coordinate 160,298 of JARPMJ010001457.1, read as the reverse complement.
TTTATACAATCGCTAGGACACATTTCTCAATAATTCATTTTATCAAAACTCTTCTTCACACAGTTCTGTTCTGTCACATCTTGGTACAGCAGTTAATTTCACATTCAAAATGCACTAAAACTGTCAAAACACTTAATACATGTCCCAAATCCTCCAGAACACTAGCAAAGGTTTTCAACCAAAAAACACACTTTGTCAATCATAAAACACATACTCATTGTGTTATGTTTTTTTATGTCTATGTTAAAAAGCCCATGTTTACATATGTTAGAAAGCCCATGTTTACATTACAGTACAACATTATTCCTATAGGTTTTCCCCCTTTGAATATACATTAAGGAAGGAATTGAATGACTAACACTTGTGTAGATGTTCAGGTACATCTCTAGTTGCTTTGATAGTATTAGATTTTTTTAGGCCCAGAGTATATTTCAATATGATATTGCTGTAGAAAAGTTGCAAGTGTTTGTCTTGTTCATTTTTGTGTTTTGTTAGTTTATGAAGTTTAACAGTTTTGAAAAGAGTATGTAAACGTGCAAATTGGCCTGCATAGTACATGTAAGAATGCATGTAAATTGAAAGATGAATGCATTTTGTGCCAAAGATGTGATAAATGATCCACAGTTTAGCCCACATAGACTGCTGTTGTGACCACTGTGTGAAGAGTGTAGAAAAAGTGACCTAAGTATTGAGAAATGTGTCCTGCGATTGTAAAAAACTAATGTTTTATTACAAAGGCATGTGTTTTTAAAATAATGATGTGCACGGATAATTCTTTTACAATAAACACTGGATGATTCAATAAAAAAAATAACTTTACTCAATTTGTATTTCATGGTGACTTGAGTCAAGGAAAACTCTAGCCTGCACATGTCTCACAGTTAACTTTAATAGGTACACCTTGCTAGTACCGGATTGGAGCCCATTTTGCCTCAAGAAGTGCCTTAATTCCTCGTGGCAGAGATTCAACAAGGTGCTGGAAACATTCGTCTGAAATTTTGGTCCATATTGAATCACGCAGTTGCTGCAGATTTGTCGTCTGCACATCCATGATGTGAATTTGCCATTCCTTCGCATCCCAAAAGCTGCTCTATTGGATTGAGGGTGACTGTGGAGTCAGTTTCAGTATAAAGCATGTTCAAGATTATCTGATCTTTGTGACATGGCCTTTTATCCCACTGGAAGTAGCATCAGAACTGTGGTCATAAAGGGATGAACATGGTCAGCAATATTTTTCAGGTAGACTGTGATGTTTAAATGATGCTCAATTGGTACTAAGGGACCCAAAGTGTGCCAATAAAATATCCTGCACACCACACCATCAGCAGCCTGAACCACCAATACACAGCAGGACGGATCCATGCTTTCATGTTGTTTACACCCAATTCTGAACCGACCATCTAAATGTTGCGGCAGAAATCCAGACTCATCAGACCAGGCAACATTTTTCCAATCTTCTATTGTCCAGTTTTGGTGAGACTGCGTTGAGTGTTCAGAGATGCTCTTCTGCTTCAGGGTTTGACATGTTGAGTGTTCAGAGATGCTCTTCTGCTTCAGGGTTTGACATGTTGAGTGTTCAGAGATGCTCTTCTGCTTCAAGGTTTGATGTGTTGAGTGTTCAGAGATGCTCTTCTGCTTCAAGGTTTGACATGTTGAGTGTTCAAAGATGCTCTTCTGCTTCAAGGATTGATGTGTTGAATGTTCAGAGATGCTCTTCTGCTTCAAGGTTTGATGTGTTGCGTGTTCAGAGATGCTCTTCTGCTTCAAGGTTTGATGTGTTGCATTTTCAGAGATGCTCTTCTGCTTCAAGGTTTGATGTGTTGAGTGTTCAGAGATGCTCTTCTGCTTCAAGGTTTGACATGTTGAGTGTTCAGAGATGCTCTTCTGCTTCAAGGTTTGATGTGTTGTGTGTTCAGAGATGCTCTTCTGCTTTAAGGTTTGACATGTTGCGTGTTCAGAGATGCTCTTCTGCTTCAAGGTTTGATGTGTTGTGTGTTCAGAGATGCTCTTCTGCTTCAAGGTTTGATGTGTTGCGTGTTCAGAGATGCTCTTCTGCTTAGAGGTTTGACATGTTGAGTGTTCAAAGATGCTCTTCTGCTTCAAGGTTTGATGTGTTGCGTTTTCAGAGATGCTCTTCTGCTTCACGGTTTGATGTGTTGCGTGTTCAGAGATGCTCTTCTGCTTCAAGGTTTGACGTGTTGAGTGTTCAGAGATGCTCTTCTGCTTTAAGGTTTGACATGTTGAGTAGTTCAGAGATGCTCTTCTGCTTTAAGGTTTGACATGTTGAGTGTTCAGAGATGCTCTTCTGCTTCAAGGTTTGATGTGTTGCGTATTCAGAGATGCTCTTCTGCTTCAAGGTTTGATGTGTTGCGTATTCAGAGATGCTCTTCTGCTTCAAGGTTTGATGTGTTGTGTGTTAAGAGATGCTCTTCTGCTTCAAGGTTTGATGTGTTGAGTGTTCAGAGATGCTCTTCTGCTTCAGGGTTTGACATGTTGAGTGTTAAGAGATGCTCTTCTGCTTCAAGGTTTGATGTGTTGCGTGTTTAGAGATGCTCTTCTGCTTCAAGGTTTGATGTGTTGCGTGTTTAGAGGTGCTCTTCTGCTTCAAGGTTTGATGCGTTGAGTGTTCAGAGATGCTCTTCTGCTTCAAGGTTTGATGTGTTGCGTTTTCAGAGATGCTCTTCTGCTTCAAGGTTTGATGTGTTGCGTGTTCAGAGATGCTCTTCTGCTTTAAGGTTTGACATGTTGAGTGTTCAGAGATACTCTTCTGCTTCAAGGTTTGACATGTTGAGTGTTCAGAGATACTCTTCGGCTTTAAGGTTTGACGTGTTGAGTGTTCAAAGATGCTTTTCTGCTTCAAGGTTTGACTGTTGAGTGTTCAGAGATGCTCTTCTGCTTTAAGGTTTGACATGTTGAGTGTTCAGAGATGCTCTTCTGCTTCAAGGTTTGACGTGTTGAGTGTTCAGAGATGCTCTTCTGCTTCAAGGTTTGACATGTTGAGTGTTCAGAGATGCTCTTCTGCTTCAAGGTTTGACATGTTGAGTGTTCAGAGATGCTCTTCTGCTTTAAGGTTTGACATGTTGAGTGTTCAGAGATGCTCTTCTGCTTTAAGGTTTGACATGTTGAGTGTTCAGAGATGCTCTTCTGCTTCAAGGTTTGACGTGTTGAGTGTTCAGAGATGCTCTTCTGCTTTAAGGTTTGACATGTTGAGTGTTCAGAGATGCTCTTCTGCTTTAAGGTTTGACGTGTTGAGTGTTCAGAGATGCTCTTCTGCTTCAAGGTTTGACATGTTGAGTGTTCAGAGATGCTCTTCTGCTTCAAGGTTTCATGTGTTGTGTGTTCAGAGATGCTCTTCTGCTTCAAGGTTTGATGAATTGTGTGTTCAGAGATGTTCTTCTGTTTTAAGGTTTGATGAGTTGTGTGTTCAGAGATGCTCATCTGTTTTAAGGTTTGATGAGTTGTGTGTTCAGAGATGCTCATCTGTTTTAAGGTTTGATGAGTTGTGTGTTTAGAGATGCTCTTCTGTTTTAAGGTTTGATGTGTTGAGTGTTCAGAGATGCTCTTCTGCTTTAAGGTTTGATGAGTTGTGTGTTCAGAGATGCTCTTCTGCTTCAAGGTTTGATGAGTTGAGTGTTCAGAGATGCTCTTTGTTTTAAGGTTTGATGTGTTGTGTGTTCAGAGATGCTCTTCTGCTTTAAGGTTTGATGAGTTGTGTGTTCAGAGATGCACTCCTGCTTTAAGGTTTGATGTGTTGTGTGTTCAGAGATGCTCTTCTGCTTCAAGGTTTGATGAGTTGAGTGTTCAGAGATGCTCTTCTGCTTCAAGGTTTGATGTGTTGTGTGTTTAGAGATGCTCTTCTGCTTTAAGGTTGGACGTGTTTGTGTGTTCAGAGATGCTCTTCTGCTTCAAGGTTTAATGTGTTGTGTGTTCAGAGATGCTCTTCTGCTTCAAGGTTTTATGTGTTGTGTGTTCAGAGATGCTCTTCTCCTTTAAGGTTGGGCGTGTTTGTGTGTTCAGAGATGCTCTTCTGCTTGACGGTTTGATGTGTTGTGTGTTCAGAGATGCTCTTCTGCTTTAAGGTTTGATGTGTTGCGTGTTTAGAGATGCTCTTCTGTTCTAAGGTTTGATGTGTTGTGTGTTCAGAGATGCTCTTCTGCTTTAAGGTTTGATGTGTTGTGTGTTTAGAGATGCTCTTCTGTTCTAAGGTTTGATGTGTTGAGTGTTCAGAGATGCTCTTCTGCTTCAAGGTTTGATGTGTTGCGTGTTCAGAGATGCTCTTCTGCTTTAAGGTTGGATGTGTTTGTCCTTGACGTGTTTGTGTGTTTAGAGATGTTCTTCTGCTTCAAGGTTTGATGTGTTGCATGTTCAGAGATGCTCTTCTGCTTCAAAGTTTGATGTGTTGCGTGTTCAGAGATGCTCTTCTGCTTCAAGGTTTGATGTGTTGCGTGTTCAGAGATGCTCTTCTGCTTCAAGGTTTGACATGTTGAGTGTTCAGAGATGCTCTTCTGCTTCAAGGTTTGATGAGTTGTGTGTTCAGAGATGCTCTTCTGCTTCAAGGTTTGATGAGTTCTGTGTTCAGAGATGCTCTTTTGCTTTAAGGTTTGATGAGTTGTGTGTTCAGAGATGCTCTTCTTTTTTAAGGTTTGATGTGTTTGTGTGTTCAGAGATGCTCCTCTGCTTCAAGGTTTGATGTGTTGAGTGTTCAGAGATGCTCCTCTGCTTCAAGGTTTGATGTGTTGTGTGTTCAGAGATGCTCTTCTGCTTCAAGGTTTGATGTGTTAAGTGTTCAGAGATGCTCTTCTGCTTTAAGGTTTGATGTGTTGAGTGTTCAGAGATGCTCTTCTGGTTTAAGGTTTGATGTGTTGCGTGTTCAGAGATGCTCTTCTGCTTTAAGGTTTGATGTGTTGTGTGTTCAGAAATGCTCTTCTGCTTCGAGGTTTGATGTGTTGTGTGTTTAGAGATGCTCTTCTGCTTCAAGGTTTGATGTGTTGAGTGTTCAGAGATGCTCTTCTGCTTCAAGGTTTGATGCGTTGTGTGTTCAGAGATGCTCTTCTGCTTCAAGGTTTGATGTGTTGTGTGTTTAGAGATGCTCTTCTGCTTCAAGGTTTGATGTGTTGAGTGTTCCGAGATGCTCTTCTGCTTTAAAGTTTGATGTGTTGAGTGTTCAGAGATGCTCTTCTGCTTTAAGGTTTGATGTGTTAAGTGTTCAGAGATGCTCTTCTGCTTCAAGGTTTGATGCGTTGTGTGTTCAGAGATGCTCTTCTGCTTCAAGGTTTGATGTGTTGAGTGTTCAGAAATGCTCTTCTGCTTTAAGGTTTGATGTGTTAAGTGTTCAGAGATGCTCTGCTGCTTTAAGGTTTGATGTGTTGTGTGTTCAGAGATGCTCTTCTGCTTCAAGGTTTGATGTGTTAAGTGTTCAGAGATGCTCTTCTGCTTTTAGGTTTGATGTGTTGTGTGTTCAGAGATGCTCTTCTGCTTCGAGGTTTGATGTGTTGTGTGTTTAGAGATGCTCTTCTGCTTTAAGGTTTGATGTGTTGTGTGTTCAGAGATGCTCTTCTGCTTCAAGGTTTGATGTGTTGTGTGTTTAGAGATGCTCTTCTGCTTCGAGGTTTGATGTGTTGTGTGTTTAGAGATGCTCTTCTGCTTCAAGTTTTGATGTGTTGCGTGTTCAGAGATGCTCTTCTGCTTTAAGGTTTGATGTGTTGTGTGTTTAGAGATGCTCTTCTGCTTCAAGGTTTGATGTGTTGTGTGTTCAGAGATGCTCTTCTGCTTTAAGGTTTGACATGTTGTGTGTTCAGAGATGCTCTTCTGCTTTAAGGTTGGACGTGTTTGTGTGTTCAGAGATGCTCTTCTGCTTCAAGGTTTGACGAGTTGAGTGTTCAGAGATGCTCTTCTGCTTCATGGTTTGATGCGTTAAGTGTTCAGAGATGTTCTTCTGTTCTAAGGTTTGATGTGTTGAGTGTTCAGAGATGCTCTTATGCTTTAAGGTTGGACGTGTTTGTGTGTTCAGAGATGCTCTTCTGCTTTAAGGTTGGACGTGTTTGTGTGTTCAGAGATGCTCTTCTGCTTTAAGGTTGGACGTGTTTGTGTGTTCAGAGATGCTCTTCTGCTTTAAGGTTGGACGTGTTTGTGTGTTCAGAGATGCTCTTCTGCTTCAAGGTTTGATGTGTTGAGTGTTCAGAGACGCTCTTCTGCATTAAGATTGGACGTGTTTGTGTTTTCAGAGATGCTCTTCTGCTTCAAGGTGTGACGTGTTGATTGTTCAGAGATGGTCATTCTCCTCTGACCTCTGGACAAGGCATTTTCTCCCACAGAACTGCCACTGGTATTTCTTTTATTTTTTTTATCATTCTCTATAAACCCTAGAGATGGTTGTGCGTGAAAATCCCAGCAGATCAGCAGTTTCTGAAATACCCAGACCAACAACCATGCCACATTCAAAGTCACTTAAATCACCTTTCTTCCCCATTCTGACGCTCAGTTCGAATTTAGAAGATCACCTTGAACATGCATTGCAAGTTGCTGCAGTATAATTGGCTGATTAGATATTTGCGTTAATGAGCAGTTGAACAGGTGTACCTAATAAAGTGGCCGAAGACTGTTTTAAGAAGCTACATTGTCACTTAAAATACTTTCTGGCTGTCTCACCTCTCTTCTCTTGCCTTGTGGAGGTTCCGGCGCTAAATGTCTTTGGACTCTGTCCTGTTTGACAGCTGTCTCTGCTGACTGATTTAGAATGAAGGGACAGGAGAGGAGTGGAGGGGAGAGATAAAGATAAAGGAGGCAGAAGAGAGACAGATGAGGGCAAGGGTAGCGTGGAAGAGGAAGAGGGAGGGAGAGAGGAGCGGGGAACACAGGAGGATGAGGTTATTAATGACGTGTTTGAACCTGCAGAGGCCAAGAAGGGAAGGAAAGAGGAAGGTAGAGAGGAGAATGATGGAGGAAGAGAGGAAAGAGAGGAGGCAGGGAGAGATGAAGAGACTGAAAGAGAGGGCAGAGGGGGAAGGGTGTGCTCTACTTGGTCCTTTCCTTGGAATACATCTGCAAACAAGAACACAAACCTTTTGGTGAAACCTCTAGAAACACAGGTCACACGTGTTATAGTCACATTTATTTATATAGTGCTTTTTACAATACAGATTGTTTCAAAGCATTACAGAGATAACAAATAATGAGAACCTTAGATGGGTTTGGTCTATATACTATTAATTAACTACGAATAGTTGCAAATGATTTGCAAGTACTTTATTACACTATACTTATTATAAAGTGTTACCAATAAAGCGTTCACTAGGCTTTGTCGAGAATGACAAAGGTTTGAGTGTGTAGTCACATAGTGTTTAGATTGTTGGTCCCTACATTGTGAGTGTGCTCTTAAAGACAGAAGTAATGCGCAATGTATATTTATTCTAATTTTCACCTTTTTACACCTATGAGCATGGTGTCCGCTGGCATTTGTGATTAAGCAACTAATAGATTTTAGTTGTTTTAGAAGAAAGTATGAAGAAAGCATTGTAAAATATTATTTTGTTATATTATCATTCTCATACACTCACCGGCATACCTAAAAAGTGTTTTCATCAACTTTCGAGAAGTAAATTCTTCATGAAAATTCAGTACAGTACACACTGCATACTTTGCAAGCAACTACCATAATCACTCATGTGGTGTAGCAGAAGGTCATTAAAGGTCAATTTACACCAAGACCTTGTTATGGATATATATTTTAATAGAAACAATAGATCGACCTATTCACACAGGGCTCAAACATTTATCCATCAACATTTTTCTATGGAGAGATGTCAGATTTTTCTCTTTGTCCAACAAATAAAACTGACCAACGGGAAACTGCTTTTTCTCTTCTGAAACTGAAACGCTTTACACAATATAGCTAAATGGATTTGAATCAGAATCTCCCTGGATGGAGTACACTTTGATGTCAGCTTTGTTGTGTATGAGTCCCACAACCGTCCTCAAAATCATACAGCCATTGTTGTAAATGGGTTAATATGCAGAAGATAATAGAAAAATGTTAATATAACACATATAAAGTTACAGTCATTCACTCATGCTTTATGTTTTGTGAAATGAGGCATGGTACTGTAATTGTATTTGTGTGCTGTTGTATACTTGTATACTCACTTGTACTGCCTTTCCAGCTGAGCTGGTCTCTGTGATCGGCCTGTGATCTCTGGCGTGTGTGTAGTCCACTTGCTATGGAAATGGAGGGCACAGAGCGGGCAGGACGCAGAGGAGCGGGATCTCTACGGGAACGCTGTTGTAGAACTTGAATCATGGCGTCTTTCTCCAGCAACTGAGCATGCAAGTCCTTCATCCTGTGATATACAGAGAAATTATTCATTCTTAAAGTAATTGGGTACTTTTGGGGGGGGGGGCTATATAACAGTGTTTTGGTTCTACATATTTATTGACCAAAGAAATTGCCTTTAATTTGCAGCAGAAATTTTTTACCAACAAATTTTTGCAGTGTAACCTTTAGGAGGATGTACTCATTTTTGCAACACAACATTTTATCCTTTTGATAAGAACACAATCAGTTATTTTCCTGATTAACATTTAAAGAAGCATGCTTTGGTTATTGATCAAGCAGACTTAAACAACTCAAACCTTCACTCAATCTGCAGCCAATGAGATTATTTGCTCAACATTTTAATAGTCTGGTTCAGTGTTTTTTGTTTAATATAGAATTTGTACATTTTAGGCAAATATATAAATATAATGTATTTAACATTTTCTGTCACAACATGTTTTATATGCTGAAGGCATATTTATATGAGCATTATGTTTATTAGCATTCACCTTTGTTCCATGTCCTGGCAGTGCCGACCGCTCTGGCTTCTGTTGTCGTCCTCATGCAGCCACAGCGAGCTGTCACTGTAACTGCCACTGCGGGAATGCTGGATCATAGTCGTGTCTCTGGAAACACAACACAGTCAATCTGGCAAAACTCAAAAATTATAAGATGACTTGTAAAAAAGTGTTAATACTTTTTAATCTCTTCATTATCGTTATTACAAATAAATGTACACAATTTTAGAAAGTGTAAACAAGATTTTAAATGGTATATTAAATGGAGGTCTGCGAGGAAATATGTGTATTGTACCCACATAAACATGCATCCACTTAAACCCATTCTCACTCCCAACGTATCAACAACTAAAGCGTCAAGAGCCTTTAGCATCACTATTAAGATGCTAAAGGGCACCTAGGTGTAGTGTCTCCATTGCTTTCAACGAGGCAAGGGAAAATGCTTTGTCATTATATAAAAATGAAATATTGAGCATATAATTTTGTCATTATGACATACGGTCACGGTTCCCCTGTAGGCCAAACAATCTGATACCACAGCTGCCCATCACCTGTACATGATCCTCGTCATCGGTCCATTTCTGTATATAATAAAGAGTATAAACTACATAAAATCGCATCTTAGTGAGATACGGATAATCAAAGTAATAACCGCTTTAAAGTTTTTATATATGTATCATTAGATATTTAAGTTGAAACCCAATATTAAAAGTGAATTTTGGGGTAATCAAGGCTGGGAAGGATCCATCTGTTGTATCCTTCATTGCTCTGGGAAAGGACGCATTTGAAGGAGCCTTTGAATCGGGACAGCCTTTCATCGTGTCGCTGTGCCAATCGGCCTTTGAATTGGGACGCAGCTATTCGTTCAGTGTCTGGCCTACACCTATAGGAGAGACTTCTTACCTGCTTTACTCACATTGGTGTTTGGCTAGTAAGACTCCAGTGATCTCCTGGTTTTGGTTCCGTTTGCTCCAAGCTAACTCCAGTGAATTTAACTACTCACCTGTATACTTACCGGTATCTGTGTGTGTGTGTCATCATCTCACCTGCTCCGCTGTGTGTGTGTGTGTGTGTGTGTGTCATCATCTCACCTGCTCCTGTGTGTGTGTGTGTGTGTGTGTCATCATCTCACCTGCTCCTCTGTGTGTGTGTGTGTGTGTGTCATCATCTCACCCGCTCCTCTGTGTGTGTGTGTGTGTGTGTGTGTGTGTGTGTGTGTGTGTGTGTGTGTGTGTGTGTGTGTGTGTGTGTGTGTGTGTGTGTGTGTGTGTGTCTTACGCTGTCCTGGTAAAAATAAAAGAACCAAGTTCATCAGCAAACATCTTCTCACTGAACTGTCTATCTTGCATTACCTGCTAAATCTCCAATAATCTCCTGCACTTGGGTTCACTTACATCTCTGTGTTTGGAGTCGGATATATCCCTGAAACATTTACTGTATGTTGGGGTATAATTTGAACAGCAAATACTATTTTTGAGCATGATTGTTTTGTCCAAGAGAGGGCAGGAGCACCGCTGGGGTTTCCGGGCCCCGATACAGTAACCCTGCACTCTCCATCTGCCGTAACACTAAAATCACAAACACATTCACATGTTGATAAGAGGTCCGGTCTAGGCTGGGTCTACGGGTGGAGTTAGGAGCTCAAAAAATAACTAGCCTACTGATATTTAGTAATATCTTGAGTGTTAAATGGGTTTCAAATGTATGGATGAGTAACTAAGTGACAAAGTGAAAAAACATTATTTTAAAGAATTGTTTTCTCAAAACAAGCCATAATAAATAATTTGATTAATTCATTCTATTTAGGGGTGTTTGACATTTTTACTGAAAAACAAGAAAACAAGACAAAATTCTTGTTTTAATAAAATATATTAAGCTATATATGAATCATGCGCTAGTTGCTATGCTAAGTTTCTAGTCAGGCATCCCTCAATTATGTCATATCTCTCTTTTTTTGTCTTTTTTTTTTTACCAATAACAGTACAAGGGCGACCTCTATCGACTTTTAAGAATACTACACCAAGAATCTACCAAAACATGATTAGAGAGTTTCATGGCTGTTTGAATAAATAACAAAACAAATAAACAAAAAATTCAAAGGCTTTAGGTAAAATACTCTTCTTTTTTTTGTCTTTTTCTTTTTTTTCTGTCACTCTTGGTTCCCAATCCTGGTCCTGGAGTACAGCCCCAACACTGCACACTTTTAATTTCTCTCTTCCCTAACACATATACAGTATTTGTGGTCTTGGATTCTTTACTAATGAGCTGATGTTGAATTAGGTGTGTTTGATTCGGGACACATCTAAAACGTGCAGTGCTGGAGGTCCTCCAGAGCCATGAAGTGGGCCCTGCCATACACACCTTGGGTCTATATGGGTCCCAGTACACCTCGGTTCAAAACCAGTATGTGCAGTGCATATAACTTCTAATGAAATCAAGCAACTTGCATATGTACAGACACCGTGGCCCGATTGGTTGCGTTTCATTTCATGATTTCGCTGGAATGAGGCCTTGGTCACAGAGTGAGATGGAGCACGTGTAACATTGCTGCTTAATGTGAACATTGATCTACCAGAATATGTATTTACCAAAAACATTAACTACTAAATACAGATTTGTTAATGGAATGTACTGGACTGGATTCAAAAAAACTGGACTGGAGCATACATGGATAAATCAGACTGACAATAGTTTGGCCCGTGGAATGACGGCTCACTCCTGTGTGTCAGATCTGGGCCGCAAGCAGGCCATAGCAATGCCACATGTCAGCCAAGAGCAAAGAAAAAACAGAACTGGACCTTATCCGAGCCACAGAATCTGTGTATATTAAACATGGAGTCATCTCATCCTTAATAAGCCTGTTAACAAGCAGAATCACTGAAGGAAAGAAGAGAACAGAAAAAGAGACGAGCAGAAACCCAAGAACTACAACTGACTTCAGACACAGCCTTAGATGAAATCCACTGAAGAGAAAAGAAGACACTAAATCTGTGAAGATCTCAGCAGAGGAGGAATAAACAACTCCACAAACAGCATTACCAGCTTCACTTATTACTAACAAGTAGCACATTTCACAAGTCTCAGTGGCACATGCCGATGAAGGCCGGAGGTCGTCAGATGAGTGTTGAACAACATGCATCTGCTTTCAGTGTTGAAGTGTCAAGAATATTCGAACATGTAACTATATGAAGCACATTATAAAAACTGAATATATGATAATGAGAGCATAATGCCAAGAAAGAGCAAAGAGCCCTTGGGTTTTCTAATAGTGATTTGGTCATCGTCGGCTTTCTCATGCAAGGCTTTAAGGATGTGTTCACATTTGTCAGGTCTGGTTTGATTAAAGCGAACCGTGGTCCGATTGCTCTGCTAGTGCGGTTCAAGTGTGACCAAAAAGTGGACCAAGACCGCTGTAAAGATGGGTCTCGATCCGCAACCAAAAAAACTCTGGTGCGATTCAACTGAAATATGAACGCAACATGGACCAAAGACATGTTAACCAACTAAAAACAGGATATGAAGTCAGAAGATGCAACCCCAAAAAGGAAAAACTGCTGTTGAAACCTGTTGTTTCTCATGAGTCATTATGTTACCCATGTGTGTGAGTCCTGCCGCTGTTTTGACTCTTTTACACATTAAGCTCTTCACGAGTTCTCAGCTGGTCGAAATACCATCCTATGTAGCTACACACATCCAATGAGCGCATTTAGCCCGGCACACAACATTGTTTTGGATGGTTGGTAAGTTTTGTTGCGAAATATATGTAATAAAAGCCGAACAATCAGGTTGTGAATATAACCCGAACTACAAGTGTGAACTTGAACATGAAGGCAAGATTTACTGTAAAGGTGCAAATAAAAATGTAATTTACTATGTCTTTATATAGACTGGGTGTGTGTGTGTGTATTGACCTCTGTGCTGAGGCTGTAGCTGCGGCCTCCATGGCGAAGTGTCTCATTGCGCTCTCTTCGAAGTACTTCTGCTCCCAGCATGTCATATCAGCCTCCAATCCCAGAATCCTTTCCTCTCTCTCCCTGAGCAGATCCAGTAGCGCAGGAGCACTGGACTCACGCACAGAGAGGGGAACGCCTACACCAGCGCGCTACACACACACACACACACACACACACACACACACACACACACACACACACACATACACACACACACACACACACAGTGGTTATGAGTAATGTTGGGCTGGATAATTACTCTCTAGCATTTAGGTCTGTTGCAGTTGACAACTCCCTTCCGTTGCAAACAGATAATGTGAATGTTACTATTACATAAACAGATCTACACCAACCTAAACATGTCACTGTTAAAAGGACAGTTCACCCAACCAATCAGTTGACGCAGCCATTGACCTCCATAGTATTTGATTTTTTCCTACCATGGAAGTCAATGGCTACCGTCAACTGATTGGTTTCCAACATTTTTAAAAAATCTCTTCCTTTGTGTTCAACAGAAGAAAGAAATTCATACCGGTTTGGAACAACTTGAGGGTGAGTAAATGATGACAAAATTTAAAATGTTTGGGTGAACTGTGAACATGTTTAGGTTGGTGTAGATCTGTTTATGTAATAGTAACATTCACATTATCTGTTTGCAACAGAAGGGAGTTGTCAAATAATAACTGTAAATATTAACTGTAAACAGTTCTCACTTTATATGATGTTCTCGCAATGTATATATATATATATATATATATATATATATATATATATATATATATATATATACTCTAAAAAAAAGTGGTTCTTCAGCGGTTCTTTGCAGTGCTTATGGTACTATATAGCACCACTGCCATTTTAAGAACCTGTTAAGCCCAGTTCTTCAGCGGTTCTTCAGCGGTTCGTTGGGGTGGTTAAGGTGCTCTTATGGTTCTACATAGCACAATTTGACAAAGGTGAGGTGCTATATGGCACTTAAAGTGGGTCTCCTATGATTACAAGCCATTGAACCACTTTTAGTGCTATTTAGCACCATTTTTGTTTAGAGTGTGTGTATATATATATATATATATATATATATATATATATATGTCACCAGATGAAGAAGCAGACTGAAGAAGACAGGTTCAAAATATATACAAGGTCTAATCCAAAAGCAGGCGCAGAGTTGTAACAGTGTGCCCAACAGAAACACATATAACAACCGACAACCAAAGACTGAAAACAGAGGAACTGAATACAGTTATAATGAAATTATAACAAACAGGTGTGATGATTAGATGAGTATGACTGGTGGAAAACTGAGACAGAGAAACACATGTGACTGATGAAAACAAACTAAAAATCTGACAAACAAAAAACAAAACTGACTGCATATGAAAATATATTAGTTAATATAAAAGTGCTGTCAACCAATTACAACAATTAACTAGATTAATCACACATTTTTTCTGTGATTAAATCACGATTAATCGCAATTCACAATGTAGATATATTAACTAAGAATTAACATTAAACTAATAGTTTGTTAATGATTTTGTATTACTGTATACTTATTATAAAGTGTTACCCAGCATTCTTCCACCTTAGAAATATTGCCCATGTTCTTGATGTAACTCCTTAAGGTTATAAATATTAACTGCATTAGTCAGATCAAATGCCCAAGATCATATCTGAGGGGATATTAAATGCACAGAAACTACACTACTCAGTTAAAGTCTCTTTTAGTAGGAACAAGAAAGCAATTTTGCTTGTTGCACAATGTTGTATTTATAGTAAAACTGTACAAATTGCAATACTAATATTTCTTAATTTCTTCTTTTCTTCTTTCTTCTATTCTTCTTATTTTTGAAAATTCTTTTTCAAGAGTAAAATCATCCAGCTTTTATTTTGGTGAAAAATCATTAACTGTTAACAGGTTTCTCGCTTCTTACTACACATCTGGTGGTGCACATTGCTTTCCAAATATATGCCATAAGTGACCCAAACTCAAGCAGAAATACAGAGATGGAGTTCATGTGGAGCAGCTGACCACATTATCCCAACTATTGTAATCCCTGTAATCCTTAAAAATCTTAATTCTCTGTACTTTGCCTTACTAATACTGAAAAAAGAACAAATAAATGTTTTAATGAACATGACCTGGACATACTATGTAGTTAGCATGTGTAAATTCATTGCATTGCTGGAGGAAGATGGGCTTTTTGAAGTTTTTTTTTTTTCATTTCCACAGTCAAGTCAAGTCATCTTTATAAATATAGAGATTTATACAATAATTGTTTCAATCATTGTACTGTAATTTTCAGCTGAAGAAGTTTCAGTTCAATTCACGGACCTGTTGTGTTCGCAACGACTCCAGTTCTCTCTCCAGGCGCGTGCGCAGACGTCGCTCCAGCTGCTCGCGTTTCTCACATGCCATCTGGAGTTGCGCTAGTGCCTGCTGCAGCCGCTCCACCCGCTCCACATACTTCTGCTTTTTACTCAACTACAGCACACAGACAGACAGAAGAGAGAGAAGGGTTTACTTGGGAAGACTGACACTGCTTACTGGGTGTTTTATATATCTCTCCTTGATGTAAATTATTATAATTTCTTTATTTAAGTATGCAACCAGATTGTAAAGATAATAAATAAAAGTTTAAGTGATCTACTGCTACTGGCCTGTCCAGTATAATATAACACAAACTCTAGGTCTAGGGATAACAGTTTCAATTAATGTTGTTTGGATGTCACAAACCAGTGCTATCTAATTAGGTGAGCAGTTTACTTGATGCAGGATTTATGGTGTGAACAGTATAATAGGCCAGTAAAAGTGATTTAAAAGCTTCTTCTCATGTGAGTTTTCCCATTCATTCTCAAATACAACCCATCATCACACTGAAATCGGATTGGATTCATTCAGATTGATGAAAATTAATACATGTAAACCTACTTACTGTGAGTGTATATTAGCTACATTTGTTGTTTGCTTGTGGGATCTGATAGAAACTTTGGACAAGGAAGCGGTGAAACATAACGTCAGACTTAACAACGGGATTTGTGTCTATCACCAGTAACTATAGCAACAGTGACTAAAGTAATATCAAATATGATGGTGTCCATAAATCTAGAAAGTCTTATCACATCTGACACGACAAGTGTCCTATCGAGGGATGAGTTTATCCATCAAATGTTAATCAAGAGCAGCTTTTATACAGGAGTAAAGAATTGAGCATTTGAGTTCTGTACAGACAATACAACCGACTGTTTTAGCAAGACAGTGACTGGACTTCAAATATTCAAATGACACGCAACTCATATCTGCATCTCTCTGTAAGTTACCGAAACCACACATGAAATCAAGTAACACTCGCTAGATAAATGTATATGCAGCATAGAGTGATTTGCTTGCACTGTGACAAACTAGTTGTCCAGTTCTAAATTAAGCTATTTTAAAAGTTCATTATTTTGTTACTGGAACTGATGTACTAGACATTGTTAACATGCTTTAATGCTCCAAAAATAATATAATAATTGTACTACTGTACATTATTGTAGCACCTCTATTTTCCAGAGATTTCACCTCTATTTCCACCTCTATTTTCCAGAGATTTCACCTCTATTTCCACCTGAAACACGCTAATTGAATTCGTTTCTACAAAGCCCAGAGTGCTCTGATTCAGTGTGCTGTAATTGGCCTAACACCTCAATCATGTGTCGGAAATGTAATACTCCTTTACCTTTGGAGCTTTAGCTTCCAAAGCTTCTGAACCAATTGTAAAAACAAACAGTTAATAATGTTGTTGGTTTTTTATCGTATCAGTTCAGGCCAGAGTCAGATTCTGAAAATGTGGATGATCAAGCAGATCAACCTGACCAGCTTTGCAAGCACGACTTACATTTACATTTTAATTTATGAATTTGGCAGACGCTTGTATCCAAAGCGACTTACATTGCATTTCAAGGTACACATTTACATTCTTATCAGTTATCAGACTTTCAAGGTCAAGGTCAAGGTAACTTTATTATCCCCGAGGGGCAATTTAGATTACAGCCAGCAGTGACAACAAATATATTAATCAAACAACAACAATAAACACAATCACAGAAGAACATAAATTATACTTGAATTCACCGGGTATTGTTAACAATGGTGATAACGGTCGGGATAAATGACCTTTTTAATCTGTTTGTTCTGCATCGCGGCAGACTATATCTGCGCCCAGATGGCAGCAGCATAAATTCATCCCACAAGGAATGAATGGGGTCAGCCAGGATGGCTCTCGCCTTCTTCAAGGATCTGACCTTTAGCAGAACTTTTCACAGCAGCAAGGTTTTATTTTGTATTTACTACGTTTGGGGACATAAATCCATCTCAGCACTTGATAATTTGTGAAGATCTTAAGTCCTCCCGGCTTCGCCCTAGTTAGACCCTCTTAGGGCTATGCCATGGTTTGTCATCTCTTCAGCTCTGTCAGAGCATCCCATTTCACCAGTTCTGCTGAGGCTGTGGTCTCTTCCTCTGCTGGCTTCCCTGTGGTATCTTCCTCTGCTGGCTTCCCTGTGGTCTCTTCCTCCGCTGGCTTCCCTGTGGTCTCTTCCTCCGCTGGCTTGCCTGGGGTCTCTTCCTCCGCCGGCTTTCCTGTGGTATCTTCCTCTGCCGGCTTCCCTGTGGTCTCCTCATCAACCGGCTTCCCTGTGGTCTCTTCCTCCGCTGGCTTCCCTGTGGTCTCTTCCTCCGCTGGCTTCCCTGTGGTCTCCTCATCAACCGGCTTCCCTGTGGTCTCTTCCTCCGCCCTGCTTTCCTGCGGTCTCTTCCTCTGCCGGCTTTCCTGCGATCTCTTCCTCTGCCGGCTTTCCTGCGGTCTCTTCCTCTGCTGGCTTCCCTGCGGTCTCTTCCTCTGCCGGCTTTCCTGCGGTCTCTTCCTCAGCCGCTCAGCCGGCTTCCCTGTGGTCTCTTCCTCAGCCGGCTTCCGTGTGGTCTCTTCCTCAGCCGGCTTCCCTGTGGTCTCTTCCTCAGCCGGCTTCCCTGCGGTCTCTTCCTCAGCCGGCTTCCCTGTGGTCTCTTCCTCACCCGGCTTCCCTGTGGTCTCTTCCTCAGCCGGCTTCCCTGTGGTCTCTTCCTCAGCCGGCTTCCCTGTGGTATCTTCCTCTGCTGGCTTCCCTGTGGTCTCTTCCTCCGCTGGCTTCCCTGTGGTATCTTCCTCTGCTGGCTTCCCTGTGGTCTCTTCCTCAGCCGGCTTCCCTGTGGTCTCTTCCTCCGCTGGCTTGCCTGTGGTCTCTTCCTCCGCTGGCTTTCCTGTGGTATCTTCCTCTGCTGGCTTCCCTGTGGTCTCCTCATCAGCCGGCTTCCCTGTGGTCTCTTCCTCAGCCGGCTTTCCTGTGGTCTCTTCCTCAGCCGGCTTCCCTGTGGTCTCTTCCTCAGCCGGCTTCCCTGTGGTCTCTTCCTCAGCCGGCTTCCCTGTGGTCTCTTCCTCTGCTGGCTTCCCTGTGGTCTCTTCCTCCGCTGGCTTCCCTGTGGTATCTTCCTCTGCTGGCTTCCCTGTGGTCTCTTCCTCCGCTGGCTTCCCTGTGGTCTCTTCCTCCGCTGGCTTCCCTGTGGTATCTTCCTCCGCTGGCTTCCCTGTGGTCTCTTCCTCCGCTGGCTTGCCTGTGGTCTCTTCCTCCGCTGGCTTGCCTGTGGTATCTTCCTCTGCCGGCTTCCCTGTGGTCTCCTCATCAACCGGCTTCCCTGTGGTCTCTTCCTCCGCTGGCTTCCCTGTGGTCTCTTCCTCCGCTGGCTTCCCTGTGGTCTCCTCATCAACCGGCTTCCCTGTGGTTTCTTCCTCCGCCGGCTTTCCTGTGGTTTCTTCCTCCGCCGGCTTTCCTGCGGTCTCTTCCTCCGCCGGCTTTCCTGCGGTCTCTTCCTCCGCCGGATTTCCTGTGATCTCTTCCTCTGCCGGCTTTCCTGCGGTCTCTTCCTCTGCTGGCTTCCCTGCGGTCTCTTCCTCTGCCGGCTTTCCTGCGGTCTCTTCCTCTGCTGGCTTCCCTGCGGTCTCTTCCTCTGCCGGCTTTGCTGTGGTCTCTTCCTCAGCCGCTCAGCCGGCTTCCCTGTGGTCTCTTCCTCAGCCGGCTTCCCTGCGGTCTCTTCCTCAGCCGGCTTCCCTGCGGTCTCTTCCTCAGCCGGCTTCCCTGCGGTCTCTTCCTCAGCCGGCTTCCCTGCGGTCTCTTCCTCAGCCGGCTTCCCTGTGGTCTCTTCCTCAGCCGGCTTCCCTGTGGTCTCTTCCTCAGCCGGCTTTCCTGTGGTCTCTTCCTCAGCCGGCTTTCCTGTGGTATCTTCCTCTGCTGGCTTCCGTGTGGTCTCTTCCTCAGCCGGCTTCCCTGTGGTCTCTTCCTCAGCCGGCTTCCCTGTGGTCTCTTCCTCAGCCGGCTTCCCTGTGGTCTCTTCCTCAGCCGGCTTCCCTGTGGTCTCTTCCTCAGCTGGCTTCCCTGTGGTCTCTTCCTCAGCCGGCTTCCCTGTGGTCTCTTCCTCAGCCGGCTTCCCTGTGGTCTCTTCCTCAGCCGGCTTCCCTGTGGTCTCTTCCTCAGCCGGCTTCCCTGTGGTCTCTTCCTCAGCCGGCTTCCCTGTGGTCTCTTCCTTAGCCAGCTTCCCTGTGGTCTCTTCCTCAGCCGGCTTCCTTGTGGTCTCTTCCTCAGCCGGCTTCCTTGTGGTCTCTTCCTCTGCCAGCTTTCCTGTGGCCTCTTCCTCAGACGGCTTACCGGCGGTCTCTTCCTCCGCTGGCTCCTCTGTGGTCTCTTCCTTCATCCATTCCCCCATGGTATTCTGCTGCTTGGGGGTCCTGGCCCACCTTTCCACCATTAATCATCGTTAATCATTATCATCTCCTCCCACCATTAAGGTGTTGTTTTTCCTGTGCTACCTGTGCTTTGGACATTCTTTTCATGTGCTTCTGTTTTCTTCCTCTATTGTATCATGTTTATATAATCTACTGCAAAGATCCTGGCCTCTGCTCATCCCTTAGATGTTGTTTAATATGTTCATTCAGGGTGTACAGACTCACCTCTTCTTCTAGTTTGACGACTTTGCTCTGAGCATTATTTAAAGCCTGCTCTAAGATGTCAATGTGTCGTCGCTGATCCTCATTGGCTGATCGGAGATCAGCTGCCTCCATCTCAAATTTTTCTAGATTTTTCATGCTTTCTCTTCCTGAGAAAAAAAAAGACAAAATAAAAAGTTGTTTCAGAGAACTTTTTTTTTAACATTTCAGTGTAATTCAGTACTAAGTGTGTACACTAAATACACTAAATAGAGCACCATATAGTATTAGTATATGGTGCTCTATTTAGTGTATTTAGTGTGCATTTGGTGCATATAGATTGCTGTACTTTGACTGTAGCTTAAAGGTGAACTGTAAACTGTGATCTATCTATGGTCATATGTTGTTTAAAAACATAAATTGAAGATTACTTTAAGAGTTGTTGTTATTTTAGTTGACTATTACACAAAGCCAGTTTCAGTGGCTACCCAAAAAAAAAACATTAATTTGAGAGAGAAGAGAAAGGGAGAGAGAGAGAGAAGCCATTAATTTGGGTTGAGCAGTTACCCAAAACCTGATTAGGTTAAAAAAATATATATATTTTTAAAGACCAAGCAAACAGAAATGGTGTAAAAATAATTTGTGTGTAATGTTGCACAAAAAGCAGTAAAATCTCACTGTGTGAAAGATACATGTGTCCGTCATCTTGTCTCTCGAGCTCCTGACTGGCTAGCTGACGATTGGCTGTTTCCAAACGCTCTTAAAAACACATGAGAAAATTGTATTTGTCACAGGACACAAGAACAGCTAAAATAAACAAAATTAACAAGCACCTCAATAAAATACTTACAAAGTTCAACAATTTTGAACAAAACTTCTCAATCAAAGCATTAGCACTCTCTCACCTCTCAGGTCTCTGTTAAAATCATGAAGACGCCTGATCTCTGCTTCTAGTTTATTCCTCATGTTTTTTTCCAAAGTATCCCGTTTGGATGTGCTCTTCACTAAACTCTCATGTGCCTCTGACAGGTGCACAACTTCCACCTCCAACTGCAAATAAAGCACAAACTCCCATTAATGCTGCACTGTAATATAATAATGCCAGTGTCCTCCTGTCAGTGTGCTGTATTAAAATCATGCAGGACAGTATCCCAACAATATTTTCATCACCACAGCACAGATAATTTCTGCCACATTCCAATGAAGTTGTAAGATAGAGAGTCAGACAGACAAGTACAGTACCCGCTGTAGTTTGCTGGCCTTCTCCTTTTGCTTGTGAAGGTCTTGTCTAAGGCTTTGGTTCTCTTCTTTTAGGATCTCCAGCATCTGCTTGGCATGGCTTACCATGGCATACGTTTCCCCTGGGAAAGGCTGTCCAAAAAGGGCCACACAAGAAGACAGTCCCTGGGTCTCAGATCCAGTCTGAGCTTGAGGAAATCCCAGGGACTGAGACAGGGATATAGCCTGATATTGTTGCTGAGAAGCCTGTGAGGGCAGGATACAAGTCTCGGAAGCCATGGGACTGGTCTGTGTTTGTTGCTGTGATGAAGACAAAGGGCACGGTCTAAAATACAGAAAGATAGTGATTGAAAAGTGAGACAGATAATGTGTTAGCACCTGTTCATAATACATACTTAGAGGTGAAGTGTGTACATTTTCCAATGTTAAAACAGTTTATCATTAACAAGTTAAATAGATGTGAGTTAGTTTAATGCAGAGGCAACTATAAACGCTTAAATTATAAACACTGAGCCACCTTAAAACATTGCTTGTTTATGTGGTCAAACATGTCAGTGTCTGGCTCAGCCAATGGTTACCTGTAATTATCTGTTTGGGGGAATTTGGAAACCATAATTTTGCAGTTCCAATTGGTGCTGCTAGTGGCGCATAAATTACACAATTCACCATTACGTGTCTGTTACAATTACCTTGCTATATTTCTAAGTGGCACTGACTCCAACATGGCTGCTCTCAAGGTATCACTGTAGAAGTGTCCCTGTTCCAGAGATTCTGAGTTGGAGTGTAATGTGGGCGAAAGCATAGTCTGTACCTTAAATTTAAAAGGATAGTCTGGGGGAGGACCTCTTTGATCCAAATTCCATTGAGGTAAGGGTAAGGGTGGAGGTGGAAGTTGTAGGTTACTCATGGAGGTATTACTAGTTGGTGAGAGGGAATCTGCTGTATCAGACCCACAAGGAAAAGTGTCTCGTGAGCAAGGTGAATTGGAAGGTCCCACACTTTGCTTAGCTCCATTGTATTCTAGACTGAGTTGCATGATCCTTTCACTGAGTGAGCGAACATGACCCTGTTTCAACTCTGTCAGACCTTCATCAAGAGATGTACCACCAGTTCCCCCTTGCTGGGCCCATGCCTGACCCTCCACAAGAACTGCTGAGAGAGAAGTGGAAGAGGACGAAAGAGAAGGAGGGGAAGAGAGTGAGTGTGTGTTAGAAAATGATTGCAGATGGGAATGTGAGCTTGCAGGACTGTCAGACATTGTTGAAGACTGTATCTGCTGAACCTGATTGTGTTGGAGCTGACTTTGGTGTGCATGGTTTTTGTGGCCCTCCTTGTGAAAGACATGGTTCTGATTTTGTTGAAGATTGTTTGAAAGGTTGTCTGGATTTTGAACAGTTTGTTGGTTGTGGCCAGGGATTTGGGACTGAGGGTCCATCAGACTTTGCTGTCCTTTGTACAGCTGAGACTGGATTTTAGCCTCCTCGTAAGACGGAAGTTCTAGGGTGTCAAATACGGACAAAATCTGGGCTGCTGGGACTGCTTGACCTGTACCTGGGCTCACACCACAAGTCTTTTCCATGGAACTGCTGTCCACTTGATGCTCCTGGCCTTGAGGTTCCTGTCGTGATTGAAACTGCAAGGGCATAAGTTGATATGAATGGGCTACTTGACCCTCCTTTTCAAGGAGTAGGTTCTCTGTAGATGTGGGGTTGCTTAGCATCTGAGAACTGTCGTTTTCTACCCCTCCTCCGATGCCACTTGTCCCGTATCGCAGATGTTCTTGCATAAGCCTGTGAAGGACAGTTCCAGACGCACTCTCCTCAGAACTGTGCATGTCTGCTGCTGCACGGGTGGGCAAAATGTAGCACGGATACGTACCGCTGAATTGGATAATGTTATCTACAAAAAGGAAAAGGAGCAAATAATTATTCTAATAATACAAAATCAAGAATGATGACAAATATATGTAATATGTATATATCATGCTTACAGACATGGACATGACTAGGCCCTGGCAATTGGGCTTTAGTTTTGCATGTTTTTTAATTGCCTTGGATCTTACTTTTCTTTCCCCTTTTTTATGTTCACTTCAGCAACTGTAATTACAATCCCAATTGGACACATTTCTGTGTATTTCAACAATTCATTCACACTGAAGCAATCAACACTCAAATAAAAAGAGTAGGTTCAGTGCTGAACTGCTGCCTATAATTAATGAGCATATTCAGCATAAGTATGTTATATGCATTTATTATATGGTTATGCATGCTATATTCATAATATTCTTCTTCTTTTTTTTGATGGACCAATAAATGAGTGTTGTTGAGTGAATCTGTTGAGTGAACAATTCAATGGCTCACTCATAAATACAGTTAATGTCTCCACTTACTGGCATATAATCTTGAGAAAGAGTCACTAACTCCCCATGACTGTGCAAAGACTGAAAAGACTGACAGCTACAAACATAGACAAACTGTGAAAAGACTTTTGGACTGTATATCAGCACTGCTCAGCCAATCAAATTCGAGAACCAGAACGGTGTCACCAGAACACCATGTCAAACATTGTATTCAGGAGGAATAAGGAGGAACTACAATGTTTGATGTCTGTAACCGGAAGCACTTCTGTGGACATTACAACTCCTAAAGCCCCATTGGACATACTCTGGATTGTGCCACTAGAATTGTTATGGTCTGTTTTAGTTATTTTTCATGTAAGGTATTTTAATAAGAAACAACAACAACAACAAAAAACGTACAAATAAGAGCCTACGCTATAATAAAAAGTACGCCTTTTCAAATGTTTTCATTCAATATTAAAAATTTTACTTAATTCAGAAAAAAGCCTGGACTATTTCTAATTCCAAGAGAATAGGGGACTATAACAAGGACACAGAAAAAATACATTTTTGGAATCACTTTCAGAACTTTTTCTAGCTGATGGAGGATAAAACCATTGAAAGCCAATCAGATTCACCTGACTAAAAGCTTAAGCATTTAAAGCGCTATCGCTGCACTTAGAATAAACAGATCGTTACCGTTATATCGTTCTAGTTTTGATCAGGTCTAGGACATTCAGTTGCTTCGTTACAACGCAAATAATCATATAGGCTACTTTATAATGCAATGTGCTCATCATGTAAAAGATTATGTTTTGTCAGGTAACCTAAAGTGTGCTTTATATAACATTTAAATGAACTGGTTTTATTATCATTATATCATTTATTTTAACTGAATCAATTTGGGGTCAGATCAGAAAGAAATACGTGACAACTGCACATTTATCACAGTATATTCATAGTATCTTAAAAAAAGTTATATAAATAATTAACAAGACAACATATACGAAATGACATGAGGAATGAAGAGGGAAACATACCCCACAAACCAAAAATAGAAACACTAGATGAACTTCAGCATTACGTAGCCAGCTAAAGCCCCACCGCAGTCCACATTACCGACAGGCATGAAACATTACAAGACATTTAGGACGCATGCTCAATTAATGTCCATGCAGTCAGAAAAAAATGAAAACGTTTACTTTACTTAGTAGCTAATCCATTGCATTTGAACAAAAAAATCAATAAGCATTCATAAAAATAAACCCTAGTGCTTGGCACATGCAGATATGTAAACTCCATCTGAGAGCTGGTAAACATGAGTCACGCATCACGTTACACTGATCACATCATCCGCTACATTGAATTCACTGAGGAAACTTTGAAAAACAAGGCAGATAAGCTAGCAAATTTATGTTGTCGCATTTACCCAGCGAGATCTTGACACGGATAACTCAATCTGTCAACGGGGGAGAGTTTTTGTAAGTAGGGACTCTCTGGAGCTGACCGAAGCGCTGCTGCTGAACACATTTGACTGACTTGCAACAATCATGTCCATTCACTGTGGTATGGCAGGAATGTGTGTGTGTCCGACCCGCTAGCCAACATGCGTTCCTGGGTCCTAGTGCCAGCTAAGAATATAAGTGCGTGCGTGCACATTATATTCCCCCGGGCCGGGGAGAAATATAAAGATTAAAAATAAATAATAATATATTGTTATATTCATTCATATAGGCCTAACAGAAACACGTATATTTACGAATATATTGAATACAAACCTTCTCTAGATTATGACAGGCAATATGTTGAATCTGCCTCCTTTTTTAGTTTTTACAGTATCAATTTTAAATATTACAGTATAGACACTGTTATGCAAAGAATAAGAGGTTCAACACTGTTGTGGTAATCAGATACTTTTTTGTGCACAAACCATTTAGACCAGTGTTTCTCAACCCTGTCCTGAAGGACCCCCAACACTGCACGTGTTCTTTGTCTCCCTAATCAAACACAACTAATTCAACTCATCAGCTCATTATCACATGGGTTAGGTAATTAGCTGATGAGTTGAATCAGGTGTGTTTGATTAGGGAGACAAAGAAAACGTGCAGTGTTGGGGGTCCTTCAGGACAGGGTTGAGAAACACTGAGGCCCCGTTTACACGTACATGGTTATTTTGAAAAACGGAGACATTTCCCCTTCGGTTGTGCCCCTCGTTTATACGCAAACGGAGAATTCTCCTCTGAAAACGATTCTTTATAAAAACTCCGGCCAGAGTGGAGATTTTGGAAAACTCTGTTTGCACAAGTTTTTGGCAGTCGACGTCACAGTATGCGACACAACTTGCACTGCGTCAAAAGTGCGACCTATATTTTCGGGATTCTGATTGGCTAACGTGGGCTTGAGCTTCTCGTTACACTGCCACCTATAGGTTTGGCATGCTCTTGACGGCATATACACGGGTTCGTGTAAACGAACACTTTTCTGAAAACGGAGAGGGTGAAATGTCCGTTTATGAAAATAACCAGCCACGTGTAAATGTAGCCTGATTTAGACGATAGAAGACATGCTTCATGCTGCAATGCATGCTGCGAACCATGGATGAGTTTTATAGGTTTTATACTATGGTAGCTCGCAGAATGCATTTCAGCATTTCAGCATGTCACAGTTGTTGAGATTCATACACTGAAACTTCCCCAGATCCTAGGTCAGTTCAAGTTCATTTTATCGGGGGCAGCAGCTTTCCGGAAGCCTTAAAGGCGTTGATAGGAGCTTCTTCTACAGCTGGGGAAGTCTAAATCTTACTAAATCAAACTAAAGTTGTACAATGTAGCGAAACTCATCCACAATCTGCACTGTTGTTCTC
The DNA here is from genome assembly GCA_033366665.1 of Phoxinus dragarum. Lineage (NCBI taxonomy): Eukaryota > Metazoa > Chordata > Actinopteri > Cypriniformes > Leuciscidae > Phoxinus > Phoxinus dragarum. The sequence goes on along the minus strand of JARPMJ010001457.1, from coordinate 134,081 downwards.
TAATGTTTAAAAGTTTGTATAGTAGTTTTGACGCTGTGGAATGTTTTATTATACACTCTTAGAAGAAAAGGTTCTATATAGAACCTTAAAAGGTTCTATTGGCGCTTTCTATATACAGAACCCTTTTTAAGGGTTTTTAAGAACCAAAAGGGTTCTTTCTTGTCATTATAGAACCTTTTTAGCATAAAAGGTTCTTTGGAGTTGAGTAAAGAACCCTATGGTTCTATATAGAACCCCAATGAACCCTTTTTTTCTAAGAGTATAGAACCTTTTAGGGGTTCCAAATACGAAGCCGCCTATAGAACCTTTTAAGGTTCTATATAGAACCTTTTCTTCTAAGAGTGTAGTATTATTGTTTCATAAAAAAAAAATATCAGTTGTATTTTGGCACTCCTGTGATCCAGTGTTGGCATTGGCAAATTGTTATTCAGAAATGTTTACACTTTACAGTTTATGTTTTCTGGAGATGAACATTTCTGAACATTGAATAGGTTTATTTTTCATTTATCAACTGTACAGTTTATTTTTTTGCATCTTGAAATAAATATCTCTATGTTCTGTATCACTGTGTTGTGTTTGTTTCCTTTTTCTATTTAGAAGATAAGTGAGCCTTTAAATCTCATTTGTAAAAGCTTTATGAGACATAAATAGTTCTCCCTTTAGATGAGCTAGGGATACGTGTTAATAAATAGTTTATTAACACATTGACTGTTACTGCTTTATAAATGATGAATTAACTATTTACTAATGCTTAATGTTTCATAGCATGCAGTTATTATAAAGTGTTACCCGAAGTATTTAGTTTCATAATAATAGTGAAAGTAATCATAAGCAGAGATCAAAACAGTCAAAGATACTAAACACTGAGCATTGTGCATTTGTGTGTGTGTGTAAAGATTATACACCCTCGAGCAGCTGAATTGTCTAATCTGTGGAGCGGAAAAGATTCTGAACAGCATTCCACAAATGTGAAGGTGTTTAAAAAATATACATCATGAACATTTTATAAAGCAAAATCAAATACTATTTTACACAGGCACTCTCAAGACAATGCTTGCCATCATTGTTCTAAAAGACTGTAGAAAAGGCAGAAAAGCGGGTCATGAAAAAGTCATGAAAAGGTATTTTCCTCTATTAGTAGTAATACTGTATCACATATCTTTCCTGCCACTTTTTAAAACTTCTATAAAAGATGTCCTACCTCTTTAGTTGCTCCTCTGTTGCTTATATTGTTGCTCCTGCTGTGTTTAATAATAATAATACAGAGAGGCTGCTTTGGGTGTTCAATAAGTGTCCTTAAAATGTGAAACGTTTTTTTCGGCTGGAACTGTTCAGAAATTCATGTGCGGGCATTTATGATGTTGAAATGGCACAAAATATGTTGCCTCAGTGCATGTGTCTTGACATGCTAGTCCAAGCCTTTTACACACATCCTCTGCCCAGACATGCTAGTTCAGCAAACTCCAAAGGCCTTGGAATGGGAACAAGGGAGTGTGAGAAACAGATGTGGGTTGAGGTAAAATCTGAGACATAAATACAGACAGACACAGACAAAGGAACAGAGACAAAAATGTCAGAGATTCAAACATCCTTTAAGTAGACCTATATAAAAAACTACAGAAAATGAAGCTTGCACACATTTACTGAAGTTTAAATGGAACAAAAGTTTGCCAGCTCCACTTAAGTGGTCATACAAATACACACACATTGTTTTCACATTGGTTGTCATATCAAAATGATTTATGAAAGTGACCTTTTGATATGAGTAGATACAAGGCAAATCATGGTTTGGCTGATTGATATAAAATGTCCTCAAGACATTTGTAAACATTTGGCCTTCCCAGCGTGTTTCATTGGGACTTTCCATTGACCCTAATGATTTGTACCTGTAAAAGCAGTATATTATACACTTACCCTACCTCTAAACGTACCAATCAAAGAAACTTTCTTCATTTTTACATTTTTAAAAAAAATCACTTTTTATAATATATATATTTATATTTCAATACGCTGTTTTCCTCACGTGGACCAATAAAAGGACACAAGGACATTTTGTGCAAACTTGGAATGTCATATAAATGTCATACAAACTTGAATATGAAGTAAGCAACCACCTGAAATACCTTAGTGATCTCATGGCAAAACTCTGGCCCATGAAAAACTTCTCTCACAACAAATTATTAATTGCAGCAAAGCAAGAAAAACTATATTAGTCTTTGAAATATGCTCAATAAAAAGAAATGCTATTAAAAAAAGAGCGTCAATAATAACATAAACACTAACATAAAGACGTTTTACTGTCAAACAGAAGGCGATCCCAGACAAACTAAACATGTATCACTATTTTTCTCTCAGTGGCCATTTTTAGCTGTCCCAGAATTCAATGGGCTCCCGCCCTTGACCATAATTACACATTACTCCTTGGGTTTATGCATGGGCGTTCCACATTATTTGGTCATGTGGATGTTTTTGCCTCTTTATTTGCCAAACTGCAAACAAAAGTACAAAATGAGGTCTTCAGAATTTGCTGCATTATGTCAGTTTCGTCTTTGTGTATAATCTAAATTAAGCACAGTCTAATAATAATTGTAAATGAAACAAAGATAACAGATCTGTGCTGTTTGAGGGGAAATGCATTGATTCTCAAATACAGCTTAACTATATTTGCTTATCAATAATACAAATATTTTTTCTTTTATGTCAGGTGAATATTATTCAGAATATCCTGAATTAGCAAAAACAACTTTTCAAGGACAGTGATATTCAGCAATATAAAATGTCCTGGCCTTGAATCCTAGATTAACAGTCTCGTCCTTGGACACTGTCAGCTATAATGAAGTGCTGTACACAGAAAAATACAATAAAAGATTTTGTATTTTCTCAATATATGGGTTAATGTATTAGGCGATGGTAAAAGCATTCTTTGGAATCATGGTGTGGTTATATTTCCGATATGCTTTATTTGTTATACTTTTTAGCAAAAAGACATCAGAAACATATATTTTGTCACATGTTTCCACCTTTATGAAACCCTCGGCAGACCGTTTTCAGCATGTCGGACATGTCGGTACTGTTCTTAGTTCAGTGTGATACTTCAAATAAACACGACGTTTACATACTGTAGATAACACACTTTATGTGGTGCACAGCGAGGGTGTCACATATCCATCATCACCGGTGCCACCCACACCAAACAGAAGTGGGTGCGCATGCGCTAACCTTTTCACACCCGAAGCCCGAAGTGAATAGTGTAGAGGGGAAATAACATGTTAGCAATCTCCCTATACTTTAAACAAAAGAAACAAAGAAAATATAAATAAAAATGTTATATATTAAAGAAAACGTATATAACAAAGGCCACAGTTACCACAGCAAATCAGTTGTTGCATATGCAGTTGAAAGTGTTCAGCCTTTTTCAAATGTACTTTCCACAGTCCTTCACTAAGTGCGTTCAATAACACCAGAGCAGACGCTCCATTTTTGGTAAGACAGTCAGCGAGTTGAGTTCATGTGTCCAACCAGAGTACGTTCTTTATCTTTTTACTCTGTATGAGGTCATTTATGCTGCTTATATCCAGTGGAAGTCGTTTCTCAGTGACCTGTTTTGTTGACTTAAGGGAATCAAACATAGATATCTGTCACACAGAGCAGAGGAGGAGCATTCAGCTCAGCATTGTGAGCTCAGAAAAGAGGGTAGCCAGAAAAATAGCATTATCTATTCCATCTGACAGGGCCAGAGTTTCTCCTGCCTAAGTTCTCCTCGCCACACATCTAATTCTCTTATTCCCAGCGGAGAGGAGAAAACTTCCCTTCTCCCCCCATGAGACCAGTCAGTGCTCCCCGTTGTGTTCCCCCATCAGGGAGACTTCGCAGGGAAGCATCACTGAAAACATTCAGAGCAATACAGTTTCCCAAACGCTGAAACCTGAGATTCACTTTTATAGCATTCTAATGACCGTATTTGTCTCGTGAATAGACTGGACTGTAGCATCTTTTATATTTGATACTAAGCTGCTTGCATCAAACATAATGTCTGGTTTGTTTTGCAACCCACATAATCTGTCCTATTGTTGACCTAAGCTGCTCTTTTTCAGTCTTATTAAAGGGGTCCCATTTTATGAAGTCTTGATTTTGTCTTTGGGGGTGTACTAGAATATGTTGAGATTCGTGTGCTGATTGTTGATGTCTGTATGTGTCATCATAGATTAGCTTTTGTGCTCATGTTGGCTAAAATCTTCTAACTGACTTTATTAATATTGCTGGATCTCATGCTGCAGTAACACAGGGTTTGTGATGTGAATAATGGTACAACACAACACAACACAAAAGACATCAGTGAATCAGTCTATTTCTAGCCTAGAAATCTAGACGCAAATTTTATTTTGCAGCCGGGGGTGGTCTAGCAACTCTCCATTGGCCATTGAGCTGGAAAAACCAAACTCTAGTCAGGCCAATCACATCGTGCAGAGAGTCGGTGGGCGGGCTTAACATAATGATGACAGAGTTGCAACGGTTCCCTGCTACTTGAAAACAAAGTTTTGCTGGCGAACAGCTGTCTTTCGAATCGGCTTTGGCCGCGACTCTGGAGGACTTGGAGTTAAGCTTTTCTTTGAGAAAATAACAAAGAACGGCACTGAAGTCATTCTTAAAAAGGAAGATGTGTTTTGCCAACCGGATACGGCAAAAGTTTAATATACTATCAACTAGCTCCGCTGGTTGGTCCGCTGGTTGATTGTAGTGCTATCCTATTGCGTGAAAGACAACCGTTTATCCCGCCCCACGGATTGAGCTCTGCCAATGGTGAGTTCCCAGACCCATCTTGATGTGGGTCTGGCTTGCCAGGTTAGTCAATTTCATGATGATTATAAAACCATCAACAAGTAACCATCATCACCTGATCTCGTTTCCCTTTAGCTTTCTTTACTGCTGCAATTGTGTTTAAAGGTCCCATGACATGGGGTTATTATATTATTTTATAATGTTTCCTGGGTTGCCCTTATAATGTTAGTATGTTTTTTAGATCAAAAATAGTCATAATTTAGAAACAAAAGGCATTTTTCCTTAGCCCAGTTTTAGCCTCTGATTTGAACGCTCTGTTTGAAGGGGCGTGTCTGTGTGAGACTTCGGTGTAACCGCCCACTGCTGTGATTGGCTGACATGCTTGCATATGAAATAGCTACTTTTTACATGTGAAACTCTCTCGAATACTTTTACTACAGTTATTATACGTTTTTACTATTACAGCTATCGAGATTAACAGATCGTCCAGAAGTTTTTAAAGTATTTAGATCTATTCCCATCACATAAAATGTTGCCGTGATGAGCATTGCGCAAGCAGATGAGTCTGTTGTTGATCGCGAGAATGAAGATCTTATCATTGCAACGCAGTTTCTGCACTCTCTCTGCTTTCACCAATGCAAACACGAGGATGTACAGTAAGAGCGATCATGTGCAGTGTAACGTGCGTCATTGATTTCATAACGAGTTTGGCAAGTGTCCAGATAAACTCGATCGCGCTGTGTCCATGAGAAAATGAGCTAGGAAGTATAGGAACGCGTGCGCGCGATTCCTACAAAGATTGTTCTTTGATCGCTTTCTGTATATAATTTATTCACAATTTAAATACGATTATTTCATCCTACTAAAAGAAACGATGTGAAGTTGATATTTTAGTCACTGGCTTGACTTACTGAGGCATAAACAGCAGTATTGAACGATTTGAGAGAAAGATTACCTGTCTGAACTTGAACAATTACACATCAGAAAGTGTTGCTTGGTAGCTCGATCGATTTATTTTCAGACGTTCGTCGAAGCCACCTCTATGACCCAAGTTGAGGAAACAGTCGTCGGTAAAATGTGTGCCGCAGACATGCAAAACTTTGGGGAGTTGTGTCGGCGCATTTCCAGAGAAAATGAAATGAATCCACTGGTTCTTGGATGAAGGAACTAAAAAAAGGCTTCGGTGTTCATTTGTACATCCAATTATTATGCTTCACTCGCTCAAAAGCCATGATATCTCCCGTGGACAAACTAAAATCGCGCGCACGCGTTCCTACTTCCTAGCTCATTTTCTCATGCGGGAAATATTCTCTGGGCGGGCGAAGCAGAGAAAGGGGAGGTAACATTTCCTCCGTATGACGTCATACGGAGGAGATTCAAGATCAGCCCGATTGAGCTTCCCACTTTCTCAAAGGCAGAGAAAGATAGCAAAAGCTCGATTTACACCGATTGAAATTTCTAGAAATTTGGGGACCATATAAAGGCTAGGGGAACTCATATTAATGTTAAAAAACCTCAAAAAGTGAAAATTTCATGTCATGGGACCTTTAACATACACACTGTCACAGCAGCCAAAAAAGACAAAAGATATAATAAGAGTTCAGAGCCCAACTAATAGAAACACTAATCACTGTTATGGTGACTTAAAATGAAACACATGAGTTAAACCCCTGTTAATTCTGAATAAAAACGTTTGTAGACGTCTGAGAAATAAAGTCAGTCTTGTTAGTAATAAGTGAAGCTGGTAATGCTGTTTGTGGAGTTGTTTAATCCTCATCTGCCGAGATCTTCACAGATTTAATGTCTTCTTTTATGTTTTTTAGGCTGTGTCTGAAGTCAGTTGTAGTTCTTGTGTTTCTGCTCGTCTCTTTTTCTGTTCTCTTCTTTCCTTCAATGATTCTGCTAGTTAACAGGCTTATTTAGGCTGAAATGACTCCATATTTATTCTGTGGCTCGGATAAGGTCCAGTTCTGGTTTATTTCGTTGCTCTTGTCTAATATATGGCATTGCTATGGCCTGCTTGTGGCCACACAGGAGTGAGTCGCCCAAGGGCCGTCATTCCACGCTGCATGTGGGCCGGATCATCTTTCCACGTGTGCCAGATGTGAGCCGGATCTGGGACGTCAAAATGTTGCAATGTGGGGAATTGTCTTTTGTTATCAGTCTCCCTATCAGTTGATTCAATGTTAAGATTATCAACACATGACATATCCACTGACTCCTTTTGCCCATCACTGCCATCAGGTTCAATATGTTGCAGATTAAACCCGGTTTTGTGTTTTCCAGAAGCTTTGCCTGCTCTGCCTAAAACCTTGGCTCTCTGTAGACCACCAACATCCTGTTTAATAAATGTTACGGTCTGTCCTGTTTCCATCTTTACACCAGCAGAAGAGACAGGGTTACCACAAACATTGTGATCTGTTTCAGTTCGTGTCATACTAACACACTTCTCCTGTGGGTCTATTCACCTCCCTGTCGCTGAAGTTTTCCTGCTCGCTGCTGTGTTTTCTTCACTATCTAAGCATTCTGCTACATTTCTTAAGCTGCCTTTTTCACTTGCTGTCTTCCACAGTTTGCTTATCCTTTTTTGAGTTTTTCTGATCCTGTGTGTTTATCTTACAGATCCTGGATTGCTGTACTGTTAAAAGTATTGCACCCTTATACATTGTATTACGGTATTGACTACCTGTATAGTTTTATTTGGAGGTATACGGTTTTGTACGTGATGACGTTACGTTTTACGTCATCTCCTTCTAAGTTGTGAAGAAGAGTGAACTGAGTTTATGTTCAAGTGAAGGTTGCTAAATAAACTGCACTAAGCAACGTTTCGTTTTGTTTTTCCTACACGCGAGTGAAGGTGAATGGCGCACTCGGATGCTCAACAGGTTATGGGCCCAGACACGGAAACAAACGAGCGTGAGTAAGTCAGACGCTTCTATGAAGCTAGCGATAAAGCTTGAACTGAAGAGACATAACGTTATAAGAAGAAAAGTCGGCGAAAATGGCGAACAGAGTGGTAGGAGTAATGGCAGCACAATCTTTGTTTGATGGATCCGAAGATAAATATGATCTTTGGGAAAGACACACACACACACACTCTCTCGTCATCTCATCACCCTCAACTGTTGTCACTCTCTACATTCTCCGTGCTGATTTCCTCCCACCTGTTCCCTCTTTTCCTCTAATTGTTTCTGCTTTTTCTAGCTCTCTCCTTCCCTGTCTCATTGTCAGATTATTCAATGCAACATGCGTATCGCATCTCTCTAAGCCTCTCGTGTCGTGTCTTGTCCTGTTCGTGCCCTTGCTGGAGCGTAATCTACGGCAGTATATTGTTTGTTTATGCTATTACGTGCTCTCTGAATTCTATCCAGCTTACCTGTCTCCGAGAACCTGTACAGCACCTGCTTCCAGCTACTGGCTTCCTCTCTCTTCACGTGAGACCCGAGGCTCGCCACACACTCACTGTTCACTGGCCGCATCCTGTGCTGCGCTGTCCCAGGAGAGGATTTGTGTTCTCGTTAAAGAGCCTGCTGGCTATTCCTGTTTTCAACGGACTTCTCCGAACTTTTCTGTTTGTTATATATTCTGTGGACAGCTTCTAATTTATATTAAAGACTGTTTTGCCGCATCTCGCGTTTGGGTCCTCTCTCACATCATCACAACATGTTAACTCAGCTACGCATGGCAGACAACGAGAGTGTTACAGACTACTTGATAAGAGCAGAGAACATCATCACAGCACTGAGAGATGCAGGAGAAGCCATGAGTGATGGATTAACCATAGCAATGATTCTCCGTGGAAAAAAACAGATATTTTCAAGCCACTAGCCGTCCACATAACACAGAATGAGGATGACGTTACGTTCACAGATTTTAAGAGAAGACTGCGGATTTACGAAGAGGTGGAGAAAATGAAAGGAACCGAATCCACAGATAATGTGATGAAGACACAGACGAGACAAGGAAGAGGTCCTGTCAGGTACCACACTAAAGAAAGAAAAGATGAAGACACAAATGTGACATGTTACAAATGTGGAATAAAGGGACACAAAGCGAGAAAATGTTACAAGAAAGTGTGGTGCAATCATTGTAAAAATAGTACACACTATTCCTGTGCAAGAAAAAGAGTGACCAAGATGGCGTCAGAAAGGTTACAGACGGACACGACAATGACCAAGATCATCTCTTCAAAGTTGAACTCTCAGAATATGAAAAACCACAAAACAAAGTAAAGATGAAAGGCATCATGGTAGACGCTGGAGCAACATCTCATATTGTGAGCGACATCAGAAAGTTCAGAAGTTTTGATAGCTTATTTCAAGCAGAGAATCATTCAGTGGAATTAGCCGACGGAACGAAGTGCAGGGGAATGGCGTAACAAAGAGGAACGGCGCTGATTTATTTTATAGATGACGCTGGAAAACAGCACACTGCACAGCTACGGGACACGCTATAGATGCCTTCATACCCACATGACATTTTCTCGGTAGCTAGAGCAACAAATGGAAGAGCAACATTCATTTTCAAAAGAGGAGACAGCCACTTGATAACCAAAAACGGAAGCAGGTTTGATATTCATGAAAGTAGAAATGTATACTATTTGCCAACACTAGAAGAGGGTGTTGACCAGTGCAAAGTGTGTCATGATTTACAAACCTGGCATGAAATTTTGGGACATTGTAACCATGAAGATGTACAGAAGCTACAAGGTGTAGTAAGAGGCATGGAGATAAGAGGAAACAAAGTAAGACAGGAACAGTTATGTGAAGTGTGTACAAAAGGAAAATTCACACAGACCAGAAACCGGGAGCCAGACAGAAAGGCAAAGGAACCTCTTGAACTAATTCACACGGATCTGGCCAACCCCATGCCAACAGAGCAAAGAAGGACACAGATATGCACAGTCGTTTACAGACGACTATTCAGGTACTATGTTCGTGTACTTCCTGAAAACCAAAGGTGACACAATACAAGCTACAGAAAAGTTTTTAGCTGACATTGCACCTTTTGGAGAAATCAAGTATTCGTTCAGACAACGGCACTGAATTCATGAGTCGAGATTTCCAAGCGCTGTTGACAAGGAATAAGATTAGACATGAAACATCTGCGCCTTATTCACCACATCAGAATGGCACAGCGGAGAGAGGATGGAGAACACTCGTTGATATGAGCAGATGCTTGCTGATAGAGAGTGGGTTACCAGAGGAGTTGTGGAACTACAGGCAAAAAGCCAGATGTTTTTCAAAATGCAGAAATTTGGATCAATATGTTTTGCTTACAAACAAGAGAAAAGCAAACTGGACTCAAGATGCGAACAAGGTGTTTTCATAGGCTACGACAAGAACAGTCCAGCCTATCTAGTATACTATCCTAACACCGAAAAAGTCCAAAAACACAGATTAGTGAAGTTCACAACACAGACAACCAGTGAAAGAGAAACACAAACATCTGAGACACACACAAGATATGAAAACATGAATCCACAGATCTTCAGCAGTGAAGACAATGCTGCTGATAATGTGGTGGATGAACCAGATCATGGTTTTAAAAGTGATGTTTCAGAGACTTTGCCCCAACAGACTGCTCCCAATCAGTCAGGTAGAGCTACAGAATCCGTGATCAGAAAGAATCCCCCAAGAACCAGGAAGACGCCAGCTTACCTACATGATTTTGAAATTGAGGATGCAGAAGACAAACTGCAAACATGCATAGATTTTTGCTACAGAGCAGTATGTGATATAGCTCAAACCTACCAAGATGCCATAACATCAACAAAATCCAAACAATGGAAGGATGCTATGGACAAAGAAATACGATCATTGGAGGAGAACAAGACCTTCACACTCACTAAATTACAGGAAAACAACCAGTTGGAGGAAGATGGGTTTACGCATCTATTTTATCACATTGACGGATCTGAAAAACACAAAGCAAGATTGTGGCGAAGGGTTACAGTCAGAAACAAGGGACTGACTATGATGAGACATTCTCACCCACAGCTGACATGACAAGTGTGAGAGTGGTTTTACAGAAAGCAGCACAAGAAAACCTGATCTTGCACCAGATGGACATTGAGACTGCTTACTTGCATGCACCAATAGATCACGAAATCTATATGGAACAACCAGAGGGTTATGAGCAAAAATCTGAAAACGATGGAATGTTAGTGTGACGTAGAGGCGGAGACGGTCGGATCCATTTGCAGATATTTATTAAAGAAGATAACAAACTGAGAACAAGACGACAGAATCTCAAAAGATGTCAAGGGCAATCCAGAATCGAAGTCAAACACGCAATAGTCAGAGGCAGGCAGCAAAGGTTCACAAACGAGTCCAGAGTCCAAGTTCAAAATACACGAGATCAAGTCAAAGCACAGAGTAGTAAGAGATACAAACTGAGACAGAGGTTTGGTAAAACAATACTTCACAAATGTGAACAGAACAGAACAGTCCAGATAAAGGGTTGCTGAAGGTGCACAGGTGAGACTGATGAAACCATAATGAGGTGATAAGGGAATAACGAGCATGATGGATAATGGGAAAGGAAGTCCTACTATGCAGGAGAGAGGGACCTAGTGAAACCAGGAGGAGGCGTTGTCGTGCGTTCCGTGACAGTAAGTATGCAAGCTAAAGAAATCTCTCTATGGTCTTAAGCAATCTGGCAGAAACTGGAATGCTGTGTTACATGTATGTTTGACTGAGAACGGTTTTACACAGAACGCAGCTGACAACTGCGTGTACACAAAAGAAAAGCTAGATGAGAAAGTAATCCTGATAGTATGGGTTGATGATTTAATCATAGCTGCTAACAGTGAAAGTGTACTGGAAAGTGTAAAAGAAATGCTCACACAAAGGTTCAAAATGAAAGACATGGGAAGGTTGAAACATTTCCTGGGTATAGATTTTGAACAATCAGAGGGTCTAGTCAAAATGTCAAAGGAAAGATATGTGAGAAGAATACTAGATCGTTTCGACATGCAGAACTGTAAATCTTGGGAAACTCCATGTGAACCAAAGCTTGATTTTTACAGAAAATGGTGAAAAAATTAAAGAGCTAAAGTTCAGGGAGGCAGTAGGAAGTTTAATATACTTGTCCACTTGCACAAGACCAGATTTAAGTTTTGTCGTCAGTAAACTATCTCAGTATTTTGCTGAACCAACAAAACAGCACTGGAACACAGTAAAACACGTGTTCAGGTACCTTAAAGGTACAGCAGAACTGCAATTGTGCTTCAGGAGAAATGACACAGAGAGGCTAGGTCTGAGAGTGTATAGTGACGCTGACTGGGCATCTGATACAAAAGAAAGACGTAGTACTTCAGGATACTGTGTTAATTTTAGTGAAGAAAGCTCTTTGATCTCATGGAAAACCAGAAAACAACCAATTAGCTTTATCTACTTGCGAAGCAGAATCAGCCATGCAGGAATGTATCTACTTAGAGCAGTTGCTTAAGGGTATGGACACTGTAGGCAAAGATGCAAGCACATTGATATCAAATCCTAGCCTGGGTGCCAGCCCGAACCCTGCCCACATCTTTTTTGGTCGGGAAGTTCGGTCTGGACTCGATCCGTTGAGGAGTAATTATGCTCGGCTCCCAGAAGGCCGAGCCAATCAAATTGCCAGGGTGGGCTTTAATCGCTTTAATGCGGTTACGTAATCACCACGTCATCAAAGAGTGGTTGGGTTGAATTGGTTTTCCACAAAGATGACTGCAGCTGGAGGATTGAGATGTTTAGATTCCGCTATCGCATCTGTTATAAAATAAATCGACAGCGCATTCATTTTAAAAGACGAACAGAGAACAGCAATCAAGGCATTTGTCGATCGGAAAGATGTGTTTGCCGTCCTTCCTACGGGATTCGGCAAAAGTTTAATTTATCAGCTGGCTCCGATGGTCGCTAAGAAGATGGGACGCAATGAAAACCAATGGAAGGGACGTGCTCACGATCTCTTTTCTCTGAAGCCTCAGATGAACACGCTTCTTCAGCCGGGTCTCTTTCAGCGTCTTTCCATTTTTTAAAATCAGTCAAGTCGCGTTGCAACCGTGTTATAAAGTTGAGACAGGGCCGACAAATGCGAGAAGATTTATTTGCTTTATTGTCGAGATCTAATCCTAAACGGAGAACTTGTTCGTATATACATACACCTTTTGTATTTCTCTCAAAAATGCTATTCGTGCTTGTAAGTACTCCGCGAATTCTTAAATTCTTTTTACAACAACGGCAAAGATCATTTACACTCATTAATTTACTACTTCTTCCAGCGTGCGTGCAGTTGAGCTCTGTTGAAAACTATGCGTTGCTCTGATTGGTTGTAGGTCTATCCAATTGAGTGCAGAGGGTTTTTTTTTTTCCTGGTTCGGTTAAGACACGCTTCTTAATCAAAGCCCTATGGAGCAGTATCAGACTCACATTCTGCCAAGAATATGAGTATGACGAAGTCAGGCTAATCAAATACCATTTCATAAGAGAAATTGTAAATGATGTCAAGGTTATCTTGGAATAATGTCCTACAGAGACAATGGTTGCTGACATAATGACAAAGCCAGCCACCAAGCAGAAGTTAAAGAGGTTTACTCGGGACATGTTTGGAACATAAAAGTGTAAAAATATATGTATACACTAATTTTATGTAAAGGAGAACATTTTATTTATTGTTTAATTTGTTGTTTTGAAAACACAATGGGCTAAGAGTGAGTGGGGGTGTTAAAAGTATTGCACCCTTATACATTGTATTACGGTATTGACTACCTGTATAGTTTTATTTGGAGGTATACGGTTTTGTACGTGATGACGTTACGTTTTACGTCATCTCCTTCTAAGTTGTGAAGAAGAGTGAACTGAGTTTATGTTCAAGTGAAGGTTGCTAAATAAACTGCACTAAGCAAAGTTTTGTTTTGTTTTTCCTACACGCGAGTGAAGGTGAATGGCGCACTCGGAGGCTCAACATGTACTTTATCAAACCCCCCCCCATGTCTTACAAATACAACAGCTACATCCTCCTGACCAATAACTACCCCTGGTCCCTTACGCTCAGGACAGTCTACTCTTTTGCAATATACCTTGTCTCCGGTCACATACATGTCATCTGTGGGCCTGAGCTGCTTATCATTTTGTGCAAAAACACATAAAAATACTTCAGTTTAGTATTTGCTCTCCTTATCAGTTGTTGACTTCACATAACTTTTTGATATTAACCTTTACTTATTACTTAAATAATAATAATACATCACACTTGTTTAGCGCTTTTTTGGACACTCAAAGACGCTTCACATGGGGAATAAAACAAAACAAAACAAGGGGTTTAAGGAAAAGCTAGTTTGCACAGGTGGGTTTTGAGTACTGATTTGAAGTTTGCTAGTGAGTCGGAGTTTCTAATGGATGTAGGGAGTGAGTTCCAGAGGGTGATAGCGAAGGCTCAATCCCCCAAAGTCCGGCGGTTAGTGCGGACGGAGTACTTGCCAGATATCTGTTTCATTTAGTAAATCTGTTTTTTAAAATCCTTCATGATCTACCTATTTTTTTGTCTTTTACAGAGAATTTTGGAGATGGATGCCCATGCCATCGTCCATGAATACATTTATGTGGTTGAGGTGGGCTTCAATCTCAGCAAGAGGAGGAGGAGAAATGTCATTGGACAAAGGGCCATTGTCAATGTCCCTGGACAACGTAGCGGAAACATTACAATGTGTGCTGCAATTACACAGAATGGTGTCCTGCACCGTCATGCCACACTTGGCCCCTAATAACACTGATCACATCATACGTTTTCTGGATGCTGTTCATGCTTGTTTAAGGTCTGCAGAATGAAGAGCAGGCAAGATATGTCATCATCTGGGATAATGTCAGCTTTCAACACCCATCAGGTCCAAAACTGGTTTGTTACTCATTCCCATTTTTCTGTTGTTTACCTGCCTCCATATTCACCATTTCCAAACCCTATTGAGGAATGTTTCTCCACATGGCGCTGGAAAGTGTATGATTGTCAACATGACACTTCTCCAGGCAATGGAGGAGGCATGTGGAGACATTGACGCCATACAAGGAGGTTCTTTCCATGGTGTCTGGCAAGAGAGAACATAGCATGTGACGTGGATAAAATATTGTGGCCAGACCCAGCCCGGGGGAGAGATGGAGCCTAGATACACCCAACCATCACACCCACAAACAAACAATCTCACACACACACACACACACACGCACACACACACACACACATCCAGGTGGATGCTGCACATTGGTGGTGGTTGAGGAGATGTAAAGCGCTTTGTAAAGCGCCTTCTATGTAAAGCGCTTTGAGTGTCCAGAAAGGCGCTATATAAATGTAATGAATTATTATTATTATAATTATTATTATTACACACATCATTAGGAAGCATGGGATTAGTTTCCACTGTTATGCCAATGATACTCAGCTCTATATCTCTTCGCGCCCTGACGAAACTTGCCAATTCAAGAAATGAACGTAATGAATAGCTGATGACTAGTAATTTCCTATTACTTAGTTCTGAGAAAAAAAAGAAAAAAAACAGTTTCTAATGATTGGACCAAAAACCTCTGCATGTACTAAACTAGAGTACTGTCTAACACTTGATGGCTGCTCTGTCAAGTTCCGGTTAGGAACTGGGTGTGCTCTTTGATACCAATCTTTCATTTGAAAGCCATGTTTCTAGTTTCTGTAAAACCGCTTTCTTCCATCTTAAAAATATATCTAAATTACGTCATATGCTCTCATTGAAAAATGCGGAACAGTTAGTTCATGTGTTAATGATCTCAAGGCTGCCAATATAATACCAACTCAATATAATGCTCTTATGAGTGGTTGCCCTGCACGCTTAATGCGGGTTGGGTTGTAACACAAACTACAGCTGGTCCAAAACGCAGCAGCTCGAGTTCTAACAGGAAGTATGACCATATTTGCCCAGTTCTGTCAACACTGCATTGGCTGCCTATTAAACATTGTATAAATTTTAAAATATTGCTGATTACTTACAAAGCTCTAAATGGTTTAGCTCCGCAGTACTTGAGCGAGCTCTTAACGCATCCTTCACGTCTATTGTGATCCCAAAATTCAGACTCTCAAAATTCTGACTCTCAAAATTCTGTTATTAATAATACCTAGAATATCAAAATCGACTGCTGGCGGTAGATCCTTTTCCTATTTAGCACCTAAACTCTGGAACAATTTTCCAGCATTGTCCGGGTCCAAAACGCAGTGTCACAGGCCGGACCTCCGAACCTCTTCGGGGGCCACACTGTCGGCTGTAGTGGCCTGGTTGGCCACAGCGGTTGCAGATAGGTCGCCCTTTCTCGTCCCATTCGAATTGGGGTCGGTTGGGCCGATTAGGTCGCCTCCCTGGATCCCTGTTCCCATCAGAGTATGCACGGCCCCGGGGGATGGGCCTCACCTCTTGCCTGGTAGTCCCGAGGCGTAGCTCGTCCACGAGCGTCTTGGATAGCTCCGCCATCTGCTCCCGGACGTCCTTTAGGAGCTCGAGCTTCAGAGTCTGTTTCCAATCCACCATGTCGGGGACAGCCGCTACGGAGTTACTTACGGCCGCGCACACAGGGGGCTCTTTCACCTCAGCCTGGTCGATCTTCAATGCCAACGCTTCTTTCTTTAATTCTTCAAAGGTAAGTTCGGGCTCCCTTCTAAATTGTACTCTGAGACCCTGGCATACTGGACCTTCCCTTAGCCCCAGCAGGAATTGATCCCTCAACAGGGTCTCGCCATTTCCAAGGCCATGGTCCAGGCGTCCCTGCAGCCTGGTAACCTGCTCTCGTAGTTGGAGGGCGAAAGCTCTGACGGATTGGCGGGGGCCCTGCTTGCTGCTGAAGAACTGGGCCCGGAGAACCGCAGTTGGAGTGGCATCACCATACCTTTCCGTCAGGAATCTAAACACAGACTGGGCGGTGGCTCGGACGGTTTCGGGGGCGGCTTGGACTTCCCGCCGTGCTTCCCCTTCGAGGGAGTTGAGGACAAACTGTAGCTGTTGGATCGCGCTCAGTCCCTGGAGCCCGGCCAGATGCTCGATCTGAGCCCGCCATCCGGAGAGGCGTACCTCTGACTCGCTTCCTCCATATTTCTGGACCCAGGGGTTTCCCATAAATACTGGCATGATACGGGGTGGGGCCTCCAGTGCCTCGTCGTCGGCCATCTGAGGATCCTTGGTCGCTCAACCCGAGGTGAAATCCTGCCGACTATGCCAAATCTGTCACAGGCCGGAGCGGACCGCGTGAGTACCGCTCCTCCCTTAGTTTCCACCTCGGGGAGGTTCCCAGGGATACCCCAAATGACCAGACACAACGAGGACACTGGAATAAAATTTTATTTTATCACAACTCTTTATTTATCTACTTAAAATCGGGGGAGGGGGGGAGTGAAGGGGACTAAAATCCAGGTGGAGGCTGGAGGGTGAGGACGCCGCCTCGGAGCCCGCTGTCTCCGTCACAGGGGAACCTCAGATAAGTCGCCTCGTTCTTCGACTCAATGTCTGGCTCTGATGTCCTTCGGTTTGCTTACTCGCCTCTCCTTCTCTTTCCTAGGTCGAACCTTCAGGGCGTCCACGCCACGGCTCGCTCCTTCTCCCAAGCACGAGGGAACCTCAGATGAGTCGTCTCGTCCTTTGTCTCAATGTTTGGCCCTATTGTCCTTCTGTTTGCTTACTCGTCTCTCCTTCTCTTTCTCAGGTCGCACCTCTTGTCTCGGGCGTGGTTCAGCGGTTTCCTTGAGGGATGGGTCGGTGGTCCGGCTGTATAAAGGTAAGCACCTCACGAACATTCACGCCACGGCGCGCTCTTTTCTCCTGGGCACAAAGACACAGCAGGGAAGTGCTGGGGTCAGGGGTGACAGGGTTACCTCTAGTCTCGGGCGGGGTTCGGCAGCTTCCTTGAGGGGTGGGTCGGTGGTCCGGCGGTATAAAGGCAAGCACCTCCAGGACATCCGCTGGATCTGGGTCAACTCTGGGTCTTTCGGTTGGTACACAGATAAGTATAACTTCGCTCAATGGGTCTCACTCACAAACTTCGTAGGCGCGATGCGTCCGTTTCTCTCTTCGTCTCAGGCTCGGTAATAGCGATGGCTCGGGGGCTTGAACACGGCGGCGGTGCTGGATCGAGCGCTCCTCCAGGCAACTCCACACAGGTAAGTGTATCCGCCCGGGACGCGTCTGCTCGGAGCGTGCGGGAGCGTTCCCCTCTTCTCCACTCCGGCACTGCACACACACACAAGTTCCTCCAACACAGCTAACGTATTAATACAGTTGCTCAAGGGGTTCTTACTTGGCTCTGATCATAGGAGTTTATAGAGACAGAGAGTGGTGTGATGTTCATGGCATAAATATATGGGCCAGCTGCTCCGCCAACTTCAGGATCCTATCCTCCCCAGAGAGGGAGCCAGTCTGGAAAGTGGTCTTTGTGACAACACGCACACAACACGGCAAACTTCAAGTGTACACTTTCAAAGTCAAGACATCTTGGATCGCTGAAGAGCTGTTCTAGCGAAGGACCAGCAAGAGAGACGTCGCTGCCACACCACCCCAGCGTCCTTCCGGTCCACCACCTCTGGCTCTCCCACGCTCACTTTCCACAGTGGGGCCACTCGTGTTCCCAGATCCAACTACACATAGCTCACAGATGATACACTTTCGATGAATTTGTTACTGCATAGATTTCTCAGGGTACTCACACATGGATCAACCTGTAAGCTCGTCTTGTGCTCTCTTGCAGCGCTCGGCTCGGGTCCTGGCCGCCGTTCTCTCTCTCTCCCAAAGGGATTCGGTTATCGGCACTTCCGGGAAGCTGTCCTGCAGGTAACCTCTCAACAGCGAACACACACTTGACACTTGAAACACAATGCAAAACACGGTCTGTATTATACTCAACCCCGTCTCTTCCTTTCTCTTCGCAGTTCTCCGGATCCTTGTTCGCTCAGTCCACAATATTCACCAGGTGTCGTCCTTTGTATTTTGCCCAGATGCCCAGATCCTCTCGCCGCGACGGCTGGAAGCGGTTACCACCACACTTGGCTTGAACCCGACCCGGAACCAACAGCCACGGCGGTGCGCGACCGCCGCAACAACCCGCCCCAACTGATTTCTGGAAGCCCTCCTTATACTCCTCCTGCTTCCCCTTCATCCAATCCGGGGATCGCGCTGTTCATTGGCGCACCTGCCGTCGATTAACCCTGATTTTTGGCGCTGGGAAGGTCAACAGGAAGTGGTGGTGTTTGATCCGGGTGGAACAAATCTCTGCCACTATGGTTCCGCCACTATGGTTCCGCCCCAGGAAAAGTCACCCCGTGACAGCAGCAGCTCGAGTTCTAACAGCAAGTATGACCATATTTGCCCAGTTCTGTCAACACTGCATTAGCTGCCTATTAAACATTGTATAAATTTTTAAATATTGCTGATTACTTACAAAGCTCTAAATGGTTTAGCTCCGCAGTACTTGAGCGAGCTCTTAACGCATTATAGTCCTTCACGTCTATTGTGATCTCAAAATTCTGACTCTCAAAATTCTGTTATTAATAATACCTAGAATATCAAAATCGACTGCTGGTGGTAGATCTTTTTCCTATTTAGCACCTAAACTCTGGAACAATTTTCCTAGCATTGTCCGGGAAGCAGACACACTCTCTCAGTTTAAATCTAGACTAAAAACACATCTCTTTAACTTGGCATACAGATTGAAAATTATACATTCCTATTATTCAAATCAGTTAAAAGATTATTAGGCTGCATAGATTAGGTCAGCCGGGAACGGGAACACTTCCTATAACTCAGTACATCATATGAAGAATGGCATCTACGCTAATGTCTTTCTGTTTATTTCGAGGTTTACTGTAGTCAGCCGGATCTGGGCCGTATCCAGATCAGATGGAGGACCTGCGCCTGGACACGACCACAACGCATCCTTGAAGTGTCAGCAGAGCTTGTGTCAACTAGACTCTCTCCTGTGAAGGCCTCATCGACACGACACCCATTAGCACTGATCCTCAACTAACTCCGATCTTCAACCAGATGAACTGGATAATATTCAGAATTTTCCAATCCAATCTTACTTCTGACCTGTAATGTTGCCTAAATCATAATCACACACTGTTCGTTCATTGGCCAGAGGAGAACTCCCCGACTGAGTCTGGTTTCTCCCCAGGTTGTTTTCTCCATTCTGTCACTGCTGGAGTTTTGGTTCCTTCCCACTGTTGCTACTTTTTTCACCTTTGTTGCCATTGGCTTTTGGCTTGCTTAGTTGGGGACAGTAAATTCATATTCAACAATATTATTGATCTGTCTGCATTGACAACATTATATGAGAACTGAACTGAATATGAGCTCATATATATATATATATATATATATATATATATATATATAGCTGCTCTGGAGTAAACCGTGATGTCATCGTCCAACTTTAATTTGAATTTAATTAACTAAATTATTAACTTTTTTACAACGAAAATGAAACATCACTGAGCTTACTGTTAGCTGGACTGTGGTGCTATTTTCTTTTGGTAACAAACTTTGTTGCATTATTTTCCTATTATCTCTGTAAAGCTGCTTTGAAACAATCTGTATTGTAAAAAGCGCTGTATAAATAAATGTGACGACTTGACACACCATTCCTTTGGAATAATCACCTTTTCCAAAATGATGTTTGGTTTCTGTCCAAATAAACATTGTGTATGTATATTTATTTTCTATCGGACTGTGATACTGTATTCACAACCACAAATGCTTACAGTAAAAAAAAATTGTTTGGTTTCAATCTATCTTTCGTGTTTAGGGTGAATTTTTCAACATCTCTCTGCCAATTACTTTCAGTCTTGTACAGAAATGTACATAGGAGCTCATTAAAGAAGAGCTTTAGGTTTTGATTAACTGTGTATACATATATATGACATACTGTGTGTATGATATATCCAAAATATTATATTTTGGCAAAGGTGTTTGCAACATCAGACAAATGTTTGCTTTTGATATATGTTTGTGATATTTTGAATGCAGTGCTTCATTTTGCAAGAGATGTGAGGCATTTTGCATTTTGTGCAATTCTTGGATTTGTGTGTAAAGTTTTGGGGGAAAAAGAGGCAAAGATTTGAAAATGTAAGAAGTTGGAAAAAAAAACTGTAAATGTGTCAAATACTTATCAGTCTTTACACAAAAAACTCTGATTCCTCCAGCCATAGGTAAAATTACTAAAGTTTGATATTATCTTTTTATTGTATGATGAAACTCCTTTTCCACCTTGAAGATACATTCAAAAAATAATGAATTATCATAATTAATAATGTATAATCATCTTTTTAATCAACTTGATGTACTTTATTCAAAACGAATCAGTGCCGATGGGTCAACAGTGTCATTCATCATTATGCACAATATAATAAACAACTACAGTAAGTATAGACAGGTGTCAGTACTCAGAATAAAACTTTGAGTGCCCACAGCCTAAGCGCAAAATTCAGTAACAGAAACCACTCTAAATGTCCACCTTAACTAAACATTTCCCTTTAATGAAAAGCACATAAAATAACACTTAATCATTACATTTACTCTCTTAATGCAGTCCCTTGCAATGCATGCTGGAAAACTACAGATCCCCTACGGCTGCATTAGGATTGTGAGCCCAAGTAGATTTTAGAGCCTTTCCAACCAATACTTGCTCACACTGCTTTTGAGAAATGCATCCCAAGTGGATTTTTCAGGGAGCAAATGTTCCAGTGAACTGGAAGGATTTTGTGATTGAGAAAGCCCTAAAAATGTCCGACTCCCCGATCAGTGCCCTGACTACTGAACTAGGGAGCTGAGTGAGACCATGCCTTAGCATAATGAGGATCATGTGACTAAAGTCTGAAGTAATGCTGCAGAAGTGTGTTACTCATAGCCGGACTATATCGGGTCTATTGTTAACCTAGACTGTGAAATGACGGCTATTGCTTGCTGGGAACATTCATTAATAGTGTGGTGTTGGAAATCTCAGAAGCGACGACCGGGAGACTTGGATGTATCTTCAACGGGATTTTTTATTGAGAACGTTCTGTGTCGTGCTGCAGTCATCAAGTCCGACTAAGGCAGGCAAACATTGTATTTTATAGGCATTCAGTGTGCAGCCCGTGTCCTTATTGGCCTTACAGCCAGAGGTGAAACAGAGGTGAGAAAATAGACCCCCAATTGTCATATCAAGCAGACCTTATTTACATCAAATGGCCTAGAGCCTTGTGAACACCAGCATGCCTGGATTCTGTAGAAGTGCCACCTGGCCACTAGAACTAAAAGATTTACACACAGATTGAATCTCTGTAGGAAGATCAAAGACCGACAAAACCCCCTCTCTGGCATCATAATTCATGTTCATAATGAATGCCCATATTTCAGTTTTTCAAGTGATGTTATATAAGGATGTAGGATCAGCAGATCTTAAACATATTCTTAAATGCGTAATCCCACAGTGGAGAGAACAAAGGGTGAGGCAAAAGAATAGTTTAATTATGAGATTGTTTTCAAGATTGTTGAATGAACAAACATACACAATCCATAATAACAGAAAAATTACAATTCCCAAACCTGCAACATATGTAAGACATTGAGACAGTGGTAGAGGTAACAGTAAAAGAGTAGATATCTGTGATTATACTGACACACACACACACACACACACACAAGCAGGGAACATCAAGACTGGAACCAAAGAGCAATATCCGACACTGATTTGTACTGGCGTCTGCTGGCTTGGACAGCTCTACAGGCCATACAGTAATGCTCCGCCCAGAATGACGTCACATGCACGCTGTAGTGACGCGTCCAGTTCAGGTAACGCTGATAGAGGGCGTGGTTTCGGTCCAGGTGTTTCAGGTACGCCGCAAGAGCCCGTGGGCCACTGAAATCTTGAACGTGTATGAAGGCATCCGCGGGAAGAAAGAGTTCATAATTCTTCCGTGGCGGTCCCAAAACCACTGGCACTGCCCCTGATAAGAGAGCGTTTCTCCACAGCTTCTCCGTGATGTAATCTGTGTGCAAAGAGTTCTCGAACGCCAGGTAGAATTTATAACGGGATACGGTGCGCACTACGCTATTAGATATCAAATCACGCGCATCACGTCCAAAAACATCCACATGAACATATCGCCGGAGATTCCGATAAAATCGCACCCTTTCGTGTTGCTCATTCCAGTTGCTAACTATCCACGCGACGAATCCACGCCTGTGCCACGCGCTCACCTGTGGAGTCTCTCTTTCTCCCCTCCGGGGCTGCAGATACCCATACGGCAGAAACACGTCCGAGCCTCGACGGTATGACATGGTAAGGTTAAACACCCCATCTAGTCCAATCAAAGAGCCGGAGTGACTCGGAGATTCAAAGTTCATCCAGATCCACTTCTGGCGTGGAGGCCGCGGAGCGCCGGGGAGGCTCCATTTGCGCATCAGTTCGCGGTGGTGTATGATAACGGCATCAGCGCGGGTGTACGCGCTTCTGTTCGTGGTTAGGGTACAATCCTGGATACCATAACGCACAGCGCAGTCGGGCAGGGGATCCCGGTTACCGAAGGGCCTCCACCAGATCAGGAGCGTCACATTGGATTTCTCGGCTCGCAACCCACCGTCCGTGGGTGCGTCTAACCGCGACAGGTGGAAATTCGTTAGACTTAAAACGAATAATACTACCGCATACCACACAGCCAGAGCGAAGCCCCACCAGTATGACATCGGAACTATAAACGCAACGCGACATTGTTTCTGCCGGTACGCGCTGCTCACATTTGCAGGTATATCTGTATTTGTCGTCTGTCCCCGTCTGGAGTGGGTGTCCATATAGTATTTAACCTATATTAGTGCCACTAATAGTCTTTCACCCGTTCACTCCTCTGAACATCAGAGGGTAAATGCGTTCTTGTATCAGTCCAACTTGATTATCCGGTTTAGCAAAATGGCTCTGAATGTTGAAATGTTTTTCTAGTAGTGTATAATGTATAGGATCCAGGAATTGCTCGTTATGAAGCCGAAAGCGCAGAGTGAATTGGTCTTTACTGTTATATTACAGGTGCTCGACGTGGCAGCGGTGTCAAAAACCCGCTCACACCTCAAAGGGGTCTTTGTTTACATCCATGGAGCCACGAGTTTAGCTTGAAAGCAAAATAAATTATTCAACATCTCGCCTCACGAGTAGATAGGAAGAAAAAATATTTATGAATGCATAATGTCCACCCTTTTTTTGTATATTTTAATGTTGTAAAAACACTAAAACACTAAGTTTGACATTGTAAGTATTAAAACAAGAATTGTATACTGTTTCATTGTCATTTTTTCATAGTGCCACTAAATTTGTGGACAAGAGAGCAAAACAGGTAGGTGAACTGTGACAGGACTCAGGATCTCACACACCTTAAAGGCAAACACACACTTCACTTTCTCAGTCGTAAAAGCTTTTGTGGGTGTTGCCTAAAGATTACAGAGGACATGGAACAATTGTATTCTTTGAGACTACACAGAATATTTGTACTTTATAATTGTATTTGTCACGTTGCAAGACAAATAAAATGAATGGCAAAAGTAATTAAAATGGTGACCAATTACAGTGCCTAAATTACATGCACTGCATCCACATGAAATGGTTTAAGTTTTGAAAGTACTTCTAAGACAGTAGTTGAGAACTGTTGTGTACTTACACAATGTTTGGTTGACATGGTACTGCTTCTCCCTACAAATGTATAATCACATCATGCACAGACAACAAAACCTTGACATGCTTAAAATGCTCAATGATTATAACACCATTGTGAACATCTTATTACCTGCATGCTGATGCATTACGATCGTGGGTCTTTTTAAAAGTCTATTTTCCATAGAAGATTTTTACATAGCATCACTTCAACAATTCATAAGACATTTTTAAGATTTATGTCGGAAATGTAACACTTGCGCACATATGCGTCAATATATGTAGTGCACAGATGTGTCAATATATGTACCGTAGTGCACATATGTGTCAATATATGTTATTACAGGGCTCTGCCATCTCAAACAGTGCATGATGTTCACTTGTGCGATGTGCGATGTCATAAGCGGTCTCTCCGGCACTGTTTTTCAGTCCTGCCCGTAGGGTGCGTTGTGAAAGCAATAGCTCAATCGTCTCTCCAGCTGCAGCATTCCCCGCCACCAGTTGTAGTGGTGTGAGTCGGCCCCTTGTCATGGCATTGACCTCTGCCCCCCATTGCAAAAGACAAGAAGCCACAGCGGCGTGACCCCAGCGACAGGCACTGTGTAGCGGCATCCAATCATCGGTCGTTCTCGCATGAAGATTCGCCCCAGCATTCAAAAGAGCAGAGACCACGGAATAATGGCCACCATAGGCAGCACGGTGTAGAGGGGTGTAGCCATCACTATCATGACAATTAGCGAGCGTTGGGTCCAATGAGAGGAGACGTTTTACTGTTGCTAACTGCGAAAGAAAGAAAGAAAGAAAGAAAGAAAGAAAGAAAGAAAGAAAGAAAGAAAGAAAGAAAGGAAAATGCATCAATACTTAATTTCATCTGTTAAGGAGCAACTGCCATTGAGGTGAATGCAGAATGGTAATGCTATTGGTATTATAGACCAGTTTTCAGGTAACCAATACAAGCAACCAATACAATAATATTTTATTAAGTTTACATTAAAGCTACAATAATAAAATATCCAAAAATCCCTTGCACAGTGTGATATATTTCCTGCAGTTGTGACCTTACAATATCACAAAAGTTCCCAAAGATTTTAAATTTCAGAGAAATTCCTATTTTAAATAATGGCTCGTCCCGGAAAACCTGTTCACTTGTCGCCTGTCAATGGCGTAATATCCGCGTTATCCCTGGTTTCCGGTCCTACTGCCATGGTAACCACGGCGTTACGTATAGCGGCACGCTCACACTGTGTTTCGTTCAAACATTATGGACCATGCCAAGCAGACTTTGGGACAAAAGGAGAACTAAAACGAGGATCAATATCAGCGTGGCGTTTTCGAGATGCCGAGAGCTCCACGTCTGTGACAAACTTCGACTCGACAGAGACACCACTCTTGCATGTACTTTATTAGACAGGTGAGCAAATGTACATAAACAAATCAATGTTAAATAGTTCAACATGATGAAATGTTAGAATATGATCAGTATGTTATTCTAATGTTGATCTAGCTTAGCCTACTGCTAGTCTCATACAGAGAAACGAACACAGAATAACATTATAACGTTTAGTGTGATAGTGTAGACCAGATGAAACAGCGCTGCGTTAGCTCACAAGTTTAATCCGTCTAATAAACTGACCTGTGTGAGTAGTAATTCATGTCCTTATTCCTTTACATCCGTGGGGCTCACGGCGTCGTGACATAGAACGTAGAACTCAATATTCTCTTCTCCAATATCAAAATCCTCCGACATTTTCTTTTAAATACACATTTTTTAAATCGCGGAAAACCTGAGTGGAGTTTTGTTTTGCTCTGGTGTCTGGCTGCGCTGTCGCGTTCGTTCTACGTCACGACGTTTCCTACGCTACATCATCATTTAGATGAGAGAACTTTCACTATTCTTTGTACAGCAAATTCTGTCGCACATCTTGTACACCCTCAAACTCGTAATTGTCAAACTAATTTGTAGCCAAGAACATTTATTATTTTTGTAGAACTGGGAGACGACTGCCTAGAGGAGGGAGAGAAGACTAAGAAACTGCTCTAGTATGATAAATATGGTCATTATCAGCACTGCAATGCAATTATGCAAGGTTGCGGTTTTTTTTTTTTTTACGGTAATTGACAGTATACTGTATTGTATTGCAGTTACAAGTTCATGTGTAATTCTTTGGTATTTCAACTTTTATTTTCTAATGCTTTTAATCTACTGCAAGTTCTCTTTACAGTAGTGTAATAAAATAAACTTTTCTTAAAGCTTATTGTTGAATTTCACTGCATCTACACCCCTCTATTTATGTTGTATACTGTAATAGACATTGAGCAGTAAAATTATTTGTGATTGCCAAAAGAAGGCTTTTGTAACAGTGTTTTGAATTGATCTGTGGTGTTGAGTGTCTTGTGCTTTTTGGTGTTTGTGTAATTCTGTTGAAATGTTGAGTCTGTAAAGCACTTTGGTCAACTCGTGTTGTTTTTAAATGTGCACATAAACATTTCTCACATTATCACAGTTTATTCTCTATAGTTTAGAAAATGGTAATAAAATATGACAAGAACTCAGAGTTATCAGTGAATATTTGACTGGTTTTGTCCATCCTTCTGTTGGACTGTCTCATAGATGAATTATGTTGAATATCTGTCAGCTGTGAAATTTAACTACACAATAAGATAATACCAATTTAGCTCAACCAATCACCAAGCAATGCTTCATTTTCTTCAGTCTAATTTACTTCAGTGGTGTAAAAAGCGTGTTACAATATTGAGTTGTGATTGGTCAATCACTGTTATTTGTAATTCGTTAATTATACAGAGAATTTTGAAATTTCACTTAAAGGGTACCCCGATTTGTGCAGCATGTTGGCCTTATAAGATTAAATTGGGCGTCAGCTATAAAAAGGTGATACAAAAAAACTCCAAATGTTTTTGTTTTTATTAAAAAAAGCCGAAAATCCGTTCACCCGTAGGCCGCCATATTTATTTACGTCGCAATGCATTCTGGGTAATGACGTGTATAGGTTGTTGCCTGGTTGTAGCCTAGCCGCTCTAGCAGCTTTGGTTATTTGTTTTCCAACGTACCGGCTAGCTAGCTACGTTTTGACAGGTAGCGAGATGAACACGTCTGCCGTTCAGCCTTTTCAGTTTGAACCCGAGCGCACCATAGGCTTAAATCAGGAGAATAACGCGGAAGACGATAGGCGCACTCAAGATTATCAGAGAGTTGAGGAAGCGAGAGTAGGGCGAAACAGATGCTGTCTGTGCGGCTACTGCTTGCCCATGCCAAGCGAGAACGAGAGCGTTTGCTGTAAAGAGCTCCACTTTTTGTCAGCAGCTGTCCTGGGTAGGCTAAGTATAGAGCAGACGATCGTACTATCGGTATAAATAATTCAATAAGTCATCTACCGCCATCGTTTGCTTTATTTTCACCAAGCAGTCACTCACTACGCACAGAAATGAGAGGGAAAAAAGTGCAAATCAGAATTATCTGAGATTTAAGATTTTAAATATGTAGTTCAAGGCAATTCAATTATTAATTAATAACTGCAGTTCATTATTAATAACATTTTTGTAATTGTAAGATAAAAAATGTAGAGGTAGATGAGCAGAACAGTGTTGACTGGGTTCGGGGTATTTCTGTGCGTAGTGAGTGACTGCTTGGTGAAAATAAAGCAAACGATGGCGGTAACTTAGATGACTTATTGAATTATTTATACCGATAGTACGATCGTCTGCTCTATACTTAGCCTACCCAGGACAGCTGCTGACAAAAAGTGGAGCTCTTTACAGCAAACGCTCTCGTTCTCGCTTGGCATGGGCAAGCAGTAGCCGCACAGACAGCATCTGTTTCGCCCTACTCTCGCTTCCTCAACTCTCTGATAATCTTGAGTGCGCCTATCGTCTTCCGCGTTATTCTCCTGATTTAAGCCTATGGTGCGCTCGGGTTCAAACTGAAAAGGCTGAACGGCAGACGTGTTCATCTCGCTACCTGTCAAAACGTAGCTAGCTAGCCGGTACGTTGGAAAACAAATAACCAAAGCTGCTAGAGCGGCTAGGCTACAACCAGGCAACAACCTATACACGTCATTACCCAGAATGCATTGCGACGTAAATAAATATGGCGGCCTACGGGTGAACGGATTTTCGGCTTTTTTTAATAAAAACAAAAACATTTGGAGTTTTTTTGTATCACCTTTTTATAGCTGACGCCCAATTTAATCTTATAAGGCCAACATGCTGCACTAATCGGGGTACCCTTTAAAGAAAAAAATCACTTAGGCAAAACATGGTCAGGTCAAAGTGTCTGAATAATTTTTGGTCCCAATTTTTTATAAATGTTACTGGTAGTCACTGTATGAAGAATTTGTGGGTGTAATATGTCACACACAGTTTACTTAATTTTGCTATCCTTACTTACATACATGAACTATAGTGTCCTGCACCCACTAGTAAAAAAATATCAAAAATTATATCTGGTGTCTGAATAATTTTTGGTTTGACTGTATAAACCAGTATAATGGGTCCATGCTTAAAGTGACAGCAGCCTAATATACCGGCTGCCAAAATATGAGATAATAATAAAAAATATCTGTATGGCAGTTTTTCCCCATGGTATCGATGTCAAAATTGTGGCCAGTAAAAATGCAGAGTGGCTAGTAGGCTAACTTTGAAAAACCAATAGCTACAGTGGCTGGTGAGCAATAAAGCCCTGAGTATATTATTTCTAATGTGTCAGGGGAATGTCCTTAAACACTAATCAAAGAAATATCATACCTTCTGTTAACTTCTTTTTAAAGAATGTCAAAAGATGCGTTTGAACCATTCTCCTGGTCATTTTGAATAAGAGAGAGAAAAAAAAGGACGAAAGCTTGCTTGAATTGAGCTCTGGGTGCCTGTGCAAAGCGCGTTACAATATTGAGTTATTTGCAATTCGTTAATTATACAGAGAATTTTGAAATGTCATTAACATGATAAAGTTTACATAATAGACAACACTGTTAATCTAATCTTGTGGTAAATAAAACAAGTGACAAATCCTTCCCTCACAGATCAAATTGACCCCAATAGGAATTTAATAAAATGCTTCAGTACACATAGAAAACCCTAAAAATAAAACGTAAACAATTTTTTTTTTAAATGACTACATGTGTATCTGAATGCATACTGAAGAGAAATAGCTTCAGATATATTTAATATAGCTCATTTGCTCCAAATAGTGCTATAAGGCCATCTAGTGGCTAGAGTCATGAAATATCATGTTATATTATTTTTTTCCACAAGAGGTCGAGACACCCAATGTATGATATTTTGAGATTAATTAAAAGGTTTAGGCATGAAATTGTGTTATTTTGAATTTTAGTTGAAAGAATGTGAGGAATGTGCTTACATTTCTAAATTACTATTTATTTATTGTTTATTGATTAAATCTAGTAATTTAAAGGTAAATAAGGTTTTTGAGGATGAAGCTTACAGCCATACATGAACAGTTTCTTCTCAGACCATGTCCCTCTTAAACAGTTAAATGCCTCCCAAGGTATATGAATGCAAGTGCAAAACTCCCACTGTTTAGTGCAAAACCTTTTTTAATCCATTCCTATTTATTAATATTATTTACAATACTGTAAATTAGTTTATTCTGACTAAACCTATCTGTGCCTTTATACCTTTTTATGTTTTATTCTTAAAATGTATTGTCTTCTTGTTGTACAATTCTCCCGATTTTTGATTCTCCATTTGATCTCCGATTGAATCTCCATTTCATGGATAAGAGATTCCCTTTCATCCCTTTAAATAAGAGATTCAGGATTGAAAACCACTGCTCGAGATAAAGGTCACTTACTCTATTCTTCTCAGCGGCCCATAATATCAGTTCAGTTGGAGTGTCTTGTAATTTAAGCTCCTGTTGCTGATACCATTCCTCAGTGTGCCAGGTTTCATCCTCATCATCTCCTTCCTCATCTTCCACCCAGCCGCTCTTTGTTCCCACTGGAATCATGTGGCCATGAGACTCCAGCAGGTCAAGCTGGTTAAAGCCTTCTGGAAACTCCATCACTGAGCGAGAGAGATGTGAGATATGAGATGTGACACCCAAAAAGTAACATCATTTGGACCCTTTTAACGCATGGGAGAAAGAGAAGTAAACAGCCTGTTTGACAAAAAATTATCAAATAAACAAAACGTTTTTCATTAACTTAGTAAATATAGGGTTCCCAAGTTTATCAATAATTACAGACAAACATTTGGCATGTTTATAAACATTGTTTAAATCGTTTAGATGTTTATTTCAGGTTTATGATATTGCTAGAAAAATAATTAATTCGAATAAGGACTATAGACGTACATTGGTTTACCATGATTTAACCTTAGACAGTATATAAAAGGATTTAACATTCGATACCATGATTGTATCATGGTGCCAACAGCCACCACCACAGTACATTCTTATTTACTGGCTAACAGATCACTTTATATCGATGTTACTGTCCCTTTAAACAATTTACTCTTATTTGAACTAGTAAACACTGGCTTTTCATCGAATGATATGTATTTTCCACAAAACTCACCGATGACCAGCTGTGTTCACCTTGAGCACACCATTCTATTACCAAAATTACTGCGTTATTCTATTAATCTTTGCTATTACCAGAGCCCGTCTACATTTTCTGCTAATACTCACAGGCTTCTTCTTCTTCTTCTTCTTCTTCTTCTTCTTCTTCTTCTTCTTCTTCTTCTTCTTCTTCTTTTATCGCGGATGCGGTTGGTAAACCAGTTTAATGTGTATTTCCGCCACCTACTGGAAGGGAGTGTGAAGCCTCGATTAACGAAAGGAATAAATAAATGAAATAAAATGAAAAAGAAAAAAAAGAAATCCTTCTAATAAAGTTTAAAATCCTTCTAGCTTGTTTTGATGCTGGGAAATATATTTTTTTGTGCGGCCAATTCGCTTGCACCGACTGAATGTATAAACTACATTTCCCAGAATTCAAAAAACCTTCCCTCGAGCGTGTAACCGTGTATGACTTCTTGTTCCGCGGTGGGAGGAGGAGATTGCTTGCATGTGAACGATTGTCTTGTGAGGAACAGTTGAGCTCTTTTGATAGGTAAAGTTATTTTTCTTTTGCTTTAATATGTTAATGAACAAATTCTATCTAAAACACTTTGCAGCAGCTTTGTTTAGAAAAGTTTTTATAATCAAATCTGCTCTTCTGTGTGAACAACACGCATGTTTAGCAGCCGACTACTATGGCATGCATATATTACCCAGTTTGTAAATTCTCTCTGCATAAGCAGATAGGTATACTAACTAAATCTGTAGATCAACATCATCGTCACATTTAGATCTGTCTTTTGTTTCCCTATTTCATCATCATCATTTTCAGTGTGTCAGTGCAGTTCTCTCAGTATGACATCAGCTGGAAACACCATGTGAGTACATTTATTTTGTAAAAATTAATTTTTGCAAACTTTTGTTTAGTTATAACTAGAAAAATAACAGGGATAAACTGGTTGGTTGATTGACAAGTGATTGTGGCACTTAAATTCAGCTTGCTTTGTTCACATGATGGCTCAAAAGTAAATGAAAATGTCTGGAACCACAAAAACTTTAGGTCTGATGATTGCGATTAAGTTTTTATTCCTACATCTCTAAACCTGTATAGTTTATTGTAGCTGTCGTGACACTACACTTCATTTACACCCTTTTTATAGTTTTCTGTGTCAGTGTTCCTCTTGAATGTTATAATGTTTTTGTGTGTGTGTTTTTGTAGTGATGATGAGGACACATTCAAGATCCTCATTGCCACTGACATCCACCTAGGTTATCTAGAGAAGGATGCCATCAGAGGAAATGACACGTTTGTGACCTTTGACGAGATCATGAAACAAGCTGTGCAAAATGAGGTGGGACTTAAATAATGGGTACATATCGTTTGAGACTTTGAGGTGATTTTATATTAATTACATAATTTATATGAAATAGTAAAAAAGTCCACTCCTTTTACAAAAATCACCCATTACCAATATTCAGAATCTAAAGCCCCTTTCACACAGACCGTTGATGCCACAGAACTGCTATCTTGCCTTCTGTGTGAACACAAACATGTTCCAGGATGGGGACCTAGTAACATTGCTGGGATCAGTCCCAGAACGTGAATTAACCCGCAATATTGCTAAATACCCAATTATTCATAGCAACAGAAAAATATACCAGGATAACCCGGCTTGTCATGACTCCACTGCTTCTGAGCGGTTATAGTTAATGATATGCTAAAGCCCGCCTGCACGTTGATCTGATACAAGGTTCAAGGTTGAACTGGCTACAAGATATTTTGTGACGTCAGAAACACCAGCGATTTCAAACCGTGTTTTTGAGACTGTCTTTGGTTCACTGGACTTTTAAGATGAAAATATGTTTTAGCAATGGTGTTGACATATACATTTACATATGGTTTGTCTTAAAGCATATTAAAAACACCACACAGACATATAAACAACATTTAAAAACTTGATTTCCACCACAGGGTGTCTTTAAAGTCTCCACTAGCGAGTTGAATCAGGTGTGTTTGATTAGGCAGACGGACTCCAGGACCGGGGTTGTGTTGGTGAAATTCAAATTCAATAATTATTTTGGAATTAAACAAAACAAAATCTCAATTCTGATTCACGCACAACCCTGATTCATAGATGCCTCTCTGCACAGATGCATGTATCTGTATAATGTGCGGTATACACTCTATGCTTTTTCTCCTTCAACTGACATTTGTTTTTCATAGTGCTTCTCTCTTTTGCTCTCAGGTTGACTTTGTTTTGCTGGGTGGGGATCTGTTCCATGACAATAAACCATCCCGCAAAACTATGCATAGCTGCATGGAGGTGATGAGGAAGTATTGCATGGGTGACCGGCCAATCGTCTTTGAAATCATCAGTGATCAGAGTGTCAATTTCAGCCACAGCAAGTAAGACTCAAGCTTTTTGGTATCTTGGTCAGAAACATTGCTTACTTAAATCTTGACGTGCAAGTCTATTCTCTTTTTCTTTTCACCTTATTGTAGGCATAGCTCAACCCAAATGACAATTGTCATTATTTACTCACGCTCATGTCACGTGTATGTGGCATTGTTTTAGATGTGGACGTGAGAGTGGGCTAGGTATGCTTTGGGGAGAGATATTATCTGTCGTTGTACGGCACTAACTACATAAAGCAAGTCCAAAAATTTCATTTGGATTTGACAGACAAGGACATACAATAAGATGAGGTATTTTAAGAATGTTTTTCAGCAATGAAAGTCAATGGAGTCCATAAGTTTCGAACTCCAAACAGCAAGTTGTAAGTTATGCATTGGAGAAACTATGACTCAAGCACATTAAGCAGCACAAACAGCCTGTGTCATGTCAACCAACCCTCAAATAAATGATCAGAATTTTCATTTAAAGTTTGATGAATGATGACAGTTTGTTCAGTATAAAATACTCCCCTAATGTAATGCACAGAGATGCAAAAATGTCCACATACACACAGACACATGATGTCCTTTTATTATTTTGTCAGGTTTCCATGGGTGAACTACTTGGACAATAATCTCAACATTTCCATCCCTGTCTTCAGTGTGCATGGTAACCATGATGACCCAACTGGGGTAAGAGAATACATCAATCACTAAAATGGTCATATTGGGTTTTTAATGGGTAGTGTGTGCACATAGAGAGTAATGCAGCCCCAGGCGTGCTTACGGACAGCCCAGAGTCCATGTCCATGAACTGTCTGTTGCATATTGCACATACAACTTGAAATTACTTTTGTTGGGGAATGCAGCTGCTAACATGTTAACCGATATTTAGTTTTTACCTATGTCAATATTCACAAATTCCCATTATCGATCGTCGTTTAAATTAACAATCAATTAATCGATTAATCGTTAGTCTTAATACTGCATATGCGTCTGCTGCAGTGATGGCCAACAGCATGACAGGGTCGGCAAATCCTGCTCAAAATGAGATGTTCCTCACCAAATAAATGAGAATGGTTTTTAATCTAAATAAAGGGCTAGTAGGATTGTAAAATATTTCGATGTGATTGATCATTTAATTAAATGAATTATTTAAAAATCAAATATAATTACTACTACTAATACAACGCGTCACCAGCGCCACCTCAGATGTGTGCAGAGTGTGTGGCTGTGGACGTGCTCTCCCTGAACACCACACTGAAGACGGCAACTAAACCCAATGCATTCACAGCGATTTAATACAATAGTGTTCTCATGTTATGTAATATGTCAGTCCCAAATTATTCATCGTTATTATTAGTCGTGCATTTCTGCTTGAGCTGCGTGCGCTGAATGAATAGGCTACCGTTAATCTGGAGCACTTAGTTTGCTAGCACGTTACTCAAAGAAACGCATCCTATATGAGATTAATCAGATATATTCAAAATAAACATAATATTACAAATTATTTCTGCACAAAATGACACGAATGCACAAGTGAACTTGAACTAAGTTACGTGCCATTCATTCAGAATGACGTTGTGGACGCGCTCTTCCTGGAGCAACGCGACACGGCAACTAAACTCAAATAATGCACAATTTTTTATTACAATATTGTTCTCTTTATAATGTTATGTAATATGACAGTCCTGCCAATAGTCATTATTAGTCATGCAGTGCCGTTTGAGCTGCGCGCGCTGAAGCTGATCATGCGCACTACAGCGTTAATTCAAGGGATGCATCCAATATAAGATCAATCAGATATAGATAGGCATACACAAAATAAACACAATATTACAACTTACATTTGCACAAAACAAAAGGCTGCGAATGAACACGCAAACTTATAGTCATAATGAAGGTGTAAAATGGTCCCAAACAAAATGCGCTGGCTTTGTTTCGCGATTGAGCAGCACGCACGCACGCACATAAACCTGCTTAATCGATGTTCGAGAAGTTGTATCGATTAAATGTATTATCGACAATTAATCGATCATTGATTAATCGTTGACATCCCTAATTGGCACCGACAGTTGCTATGTGGATCTAGCAGTTATTGATGAAAATCAACGGTAATAGTTTGTAATACTTTTTATTTGCTCATGATCCTCCGTGCTCAGTCACTAGAGGCTTCTACATGTCTGCAGTACAGGCTTTTGGTTATACAGTGTAACATTGTGGTAAAGTGGATCTTAAAGTCCCCCGTAGTCAATCATTTTATCCCTTAAAACGCATCTTTGATCACCAAAATGTAATGTAAACTAATCAACAACAGAAAAATTAAGTTAGGCAGACCTAAAACAGTATGAGGACTTCTGATTCTCAGCTGTAGAAAGTAATTGCGTATTTTTCTTTCTTTATGTGTTAAATTGGTCAGTAAGATGCGATTTTTTTAATGTTGATTAGATAATTGATGAGGCAATTTTGTGTCTTCCTTTCTTCCTTCCAATCTTATTTTTTTAGTTTTTGTGTTTGGCTTTGTGTGTGTGTTCCAGGCTGATGGTCTATGTGCTATAGACCTGTTGAGCTGCGCTGGTCTGGTCAATCATTTTGGCCGCAGTCATTCAGTGGAGAAACTTGAGGTCAGTCCAGTTCTTCTACAGAAAGGAGACACCAGGATTGCACTCTATGGCATTGGTGAGTTTATAATATTTAGCAATGGGGTGTAAGTTACATAAAATAAAGTTATTTATCTACACATTCTATACAAATAGAAATAAAACAAACATTGGGAATATACAGATGTGGCCATTGAGAATGCACATCAAAGGGAAAAGGATCCTGTGATTGCATGCAGTAACACGCAGGACCACAAGGCATGCTCTGGCACAGTAAACATGTGATCAGCGCTTACTGCGGTCTAACTGGTGTTACACGGTATTCTGCCATACACCGATTACATTACTTGCCCACCGCTGCACCTCTCCCAAAGTCGTTTTGCTTTTTTAGAGAAAAAACATTGTTCAGGTAGACAACGGATGTTACAATTATAATCTAAAAGCTCTGCTCTATAAAGCACGAGCTACAGAGTCGCAGCAAGAGTCAGATTTCACTTAATCATGTGACGAGAGTAAGGAGAGATGATGGTAGAGGATTTGGTGTCAAAGCGAAAAGTAAAAGCAATATTTCAAAACCCCCTGCGTACTGATACCGCCACACTCCCTGATGTCCACAAATTATATGCAGTAACCTGAATTTCATTTTGGAAAAAGGTGGGAATTCCCCTTAGTTCCCCTTATGGGGGGAATGAAGAAAAAATGATTCACCTGTTGTTTTCCCGGGTCTGTTTGGACCCATGGAACGTAAGCTTGTAAAACAATCAATCAAAACAACTTGACATTTTTCAACTAAAACCAAAATCTTTCTGATCAGTAAATTCTCATTAATGAGTGAATGGTAACATTCAAAACTAATTTTTTTGTGGGTTTTTACTTCATTTACCCCTTTTCATTCATTTTAAAATTAAGAAAGTCTTTGAAATTTACAGCATAAAAAAAACAGGGTTATGCAAGAAAAAATATTTTTTTATTATTATCAGTTATTATATATCATTATATGAAATGTATAAGAACATATAATAATCTCAGTGTGTGGGAGCAGCTTGGTTCACAGTAAATTATGATGCACACAAACTCAAATGTGCATTTGAAAATGCTGGGGCCCTACGATTACTCTTTCACATTTGGTCATTTACTGCTGTAATTTTACACATTTTTATGATGCATCCCAATATATACAGATGGGTCGAAGTCTGGAGATCATGTTCAGTTGGCTTTGTGGTCAACCATCCGAAAAATGAAGTACAGATTCCTCATTATAGTTCCGTTTTCACTGCAGAATTTCACTGCTTCGAAATGTCCTATTAATGACAGATTTAAAAGCCTGTCCTCAGACTCTGGCATCTTCTAAATATGAACACCGAGCATTTGTGGAAATTTTAAATAGTTTGCGGTCCTTGGAGGCACAGAATTTTAAAGTATTTTTTCAAGTTCAAGTGGTTTTTTATTGTCGTTCAGTCATATACAGTTACAGTACACTACGAAACGAGACAACGTTTCTCCAGGACCATGTTGCTTCATAAAAACAACATAAAACAATCACAAAAATCACATGAGACTACACAGACTAGATAAAAGTTGCACGTTCAAACGTGCAATACAATAAATTAATTTTAAAAAACAGGACAATAGGCACAGTAAAAGACAGAGCAGCGCCGACCAGTACACATTTATTATCAGAGTAGTGCAAAAAGATGATGCCAAATGTAAACATACCACACTATGAATAGTGTTCTTATGGACATAGCAGTTATTGAGATAACAGCCAGGTATAAAAATTAAAATGAATTGCAAGTGCAACTTGGACATGTGCAAAAGTTGGAGACACACAGGTGTGTGTATGTGTGTTAGACCAGTCACTGTGTATTTAAAAGTCTGGCTGCTTGGGGGTAGAAGCTGTTTCACAGTCTGGTCGTGAGGGCCTGAATGCTACGGTACCTCTTTGCCAGATGGCAGGAGATTCAAGAGTTTGTGTGAGGGGTGAGTGGGGTCATCCACAATGCTGGTTGCTTTGCGGATGCAGCATTTTGTGTAAATGTCTTTGATAGAGGGAAGAGAGACCACGATGATCTTCTCAGCTGTCCTCACAATCCTCTGTAGGGCTTTTCGGTCCAAAATGGTGCAAGTCCCAAACCAGGCAGTGATAAAGCCGCTCAGGGTACTCTCAATAGTCCCTCTATAGAATGTAGTGAGGATGTGGGGTGGAAGATGTGCTTTTCTCAGCCTTCGAAGAAAGTAGAGACGCTGCTGGACTTTCTTGGTAATAGAGCTGGTGTTGAGGGACCA
The DNA here is from genome assembly GCA_033366665.1 of Phoxinus dragarum. Classification (NCBI taxonomy): domain Eukaryota; kingdom Metazoa; phylum Chordata; class Actinopteri; order Cypriniformes; family Leuciscidae; genus Phoxinus; species Phoxinus dragarum. The sequence continues at coordinate 95,831 of JARPMJ010001457.1, read as the reverse complement.
GGTGAGATTCTCCGCCAGGTGAAAACCAAGGAATTTGGTACTCTTGACGATCTCCACAGGGGAACCGTCGATGTTCAGCGGAGAGTGGTATTTTTGTTGGGTACCAGGGCATTGTGGTATTCCAGGGAATGAACAAGCTGATGCTGCGTCTATTCATACATCCATCAGTTTGCGTGTTTTACGTGACATCGGTGTTATACTGTTAATTACATTTTCATGAATGGATTGCCTGATTCCCTCTGCACCACGGAAATAATTCGGCCTGAAGTTATTAAGCGAGACATACCTTTATCTGCACGGAGGGATGGTGTTCCTGAATGTGTCCTGTTTCCTTCTTTTGCCGCCCCTTTGTGCCAAATTTTTTTTCAAATTGGATATCTCAAAGACATTTTTATTTATTTCCATATCCAAAGTATTCCCATACGGGCCAGGAGTTTGCTTCATAAGAATCCGACGGCGTTTCGCTTTCAGCTGGGCCCACATCACTGTCGCTGTCTTGTCCGTCTCCATCTTTTGTGTGATTTTTGTGCATTTGTTCTCCCGCCTATATGATATACTTTCCACCTCTATTTATTGATGATGATTAGCCATTCAATCGTATCCGACGCTTGGCGATCCTATGGGTCATCTCTCGCTATGCTTTCCAGTCTTCTTCTTTCTTTTTCAGCTGTTCTATGCCTAGGCCTGTGTCACCCTTGATGGTGTTGAGTCACCGTGATTATTGGCGGCCTCTTTTCCTTGTTCCACTTACTTGGCCAAGCATCATTTAATTTTTTCCAATGAAGCTGTTTGCATCACATGAGCGAAGTAGATGTGCGGAAATCTGGTAATTTCTCCCTCAAGTGACATCTCTGGTTTGATGCGCTCCAGGACCTCTCTGTTGGTAACCCTCGCTGTCCATGGTATCCTCAAGAGCCTTCTCCAACACCACATCTCAAAGGCATCAATTCTCCTTCGAGCGTTAGATCATAGTCCAGCTTTCACATACGTATGTTGATATCCGAAACACAATTGCTTGGAATAGCCTGCATTTGGTTGAGAGGTTGATGTCTGCTCCTCCAGATTTGGTGCATGCTCAGCATTGCATTACGTCCTAATGAAATTCAGTGCTTTATTTCTGGTGTGCAATCATAGATCCCAAGAAGCAGAAGTCCTTAACGTTATCCGTTGATGGTCACTTTAATTGCTCCGGTTCCAGCTGTTGACATCATTTTTGTCTTTTTTTTAAACCAGGAGCCCATATAACTTCTTCATTTAAAATAGCTGGTTCTATTTCCACTGGGTCATTGTTAGGTTGTTCTCCATTGCTAGTGCTTTCATAAAGCTCTATGGTGAATTCTTGACACCTGCTTCTAATTCCATACTTGTCTTTTATCATTGCTTTATGGGCTTGAAAGGGAGTTTGACTTTTCCTGACCTGTGCAAAGAGATCCCTGGTGTGACCTCTTTGACAGTTTCCTCCAATTTTACGCAACTTTGCTTCCAGTATGACATTTTTTCCTTCTTTGCGGCTCTTTGAAATTCCACATTTAACCTCCTAGCTTTATTTCTGTCCCCGGCAGCTTCGGCTTCTCTTCTTTGTTCAGCGGATCCTGGGCGCTGTTGCTGTTATACGGGCGGGATAAATGACTCTTGCGCCTGACGCAAATCTAAAATGTGTTGGTCTGAAATAGCTTCATTATTCATAGGTGTGGTTTGGGCGTAACGTGAAATAAACCAATCAGAGCGTCCTCTCACATTCCCTTTAAGAGCAGGCGCGCTTGTTCCATGGCGGATCACACTCACAGCCGAGAGACCGACGTTCTCGTCAGGGCCGTAAAAGAAAGAGAAGTGACATTGTATGAGTATGGGAGAAACCCACCCAAGTTAGCTTCGGTTAAACAGGCGTATAATAATTTGGGTAAATATGTCATCTAGATTTATGCCTATTTTTTTTTTCACATCTTCATGGACACAACAATGATTTCCCTCATGTGTTAATATTTTTCCTTGTAATAATATATGATTTGCTAAAATGAAAACTGCTGCGTCTGTTTAGATTAGAGTAAGTGTATGCGCGTTGTTCACACGCTACATAATGGCCTAGCATACGCCCTTAAAATAGCATATGACTAACGCGCAACGCGCCACTGACTTTAGACTAGGTTTTTCCTGGTCAGTGGTGGAATTGTTTTCTAAAACTGCCAAATAGCACCAGGGAACTTTTGCGCCGGAACACGCCTCCTCTTTTCGCTAAACCCACCCCCCGATATAAAATACACAAAACAGGTCATCAAAAATCTAGACAAAAAAAAAAGTTTAAGTGCACAAAAACTTATAAGTAATAACTTACTTGTAGGTTTAAAATTCTACATTTTAATTCTACACAGATATGTTTATATAGCATGTTAAGATTTTCACTTTTTGAGGGTTAGCAAAAACGCAGTTTTTGTGTCTGTCTGTGTCCTTTTAAATGCAAATGAGCCGCTGCTCCTGGGACAGAGGACGGAGCTACAACAGCTTGTGTCCTTTTACCTCACACAGATTTCTAAAACTTTTAGCCTTTTATGTTACAACCGAAGTCAGACAAAGATGGAGAGACTCAAAAAGTGACAACATGTAGACAACATATGAACATATATGAATAAAAATGATGTTATATCAGCCAGCGCAAATACCTGTATTTACATCCTGTTTTCGGTCGAAGTCCAAAGTAGTCGATTGTTGAGTTCACACGCATGGGTTTAGTTACCTATGATCACGCGCGTGAACTCGACAATCGACTACTTTGGACTTCGACCGAAAACAGGATGTAAATACAGGTATGTGCGCTGGCTGATATAACATCATTTTTATTAATATCTTTCACATCTCCTGCAGTCAGATTCACTGTGTTCACTCTAAAAGAATCACTCAACATGAACATGGCTGGGCACTTGTAATGAAACATTAAGGATGTTAAAAGGCTAAAAGCAGGTTTAAAACTTGCCCCATTGAAGTCAACAGGGTGCAAATTTTAAAAAGAGGATAACACAGTGTAGGCAACACAGATTTTTGTCGCTGTTCTCTGTATTGACAGCACTCCAAATTTACGAAAAAAATGAGCTCAATGTTAAAATTGAAGAGTTCTCCTTTAAGTTTTTTTTGTTTGTTTTTTACCATTTCTGAACAAGCTTACGATAAGGCAATACACAACAAGTTTACAATATATGTTGAAGTTTTCTTTTAGTTGAAAACATTAAACAATAGGCCAATGTGTAATCGAAAAAATATAAAGAACAAAAGCATTTAAGCTCAAGCAGCGCAAACGGAAAAAACGCCTAATAAAGCAGACTCGAGTCAGCATATGATTATCGTGCTTATATTGTTTCACGTTTATGTTGAGAAAAACAATAATATCCACATGCTCGTGTGAGAAAACTCGCTGTGATGACAGACGTTTCAGCGACACAAAGATAACTGTTCTAAGTTCGTCATGGGGCCCCCGTATGGATTTGGCTGACGAGTGAGAGACGGGTCCTTCCTATCACTCACTTGTTCACCAGATCCACGTGTCCAGCATTCCTTGCATGATGATAAATACGTCGAGAAATTACTCGAGGTGGTAACTTGCGCGATGGCCAGATTACAACTAGACTGGCCACGCGTACAAGAGACCCCCAAACGATCCAAGTTAGAAGGTGGGTTTCTGTCTGGTGGCCAAGGGGAAGGGACCACAAAATCAGTCTCTCCCCTTCTTCGAGGACCTCCATGACGAATTAACCCATTCATGGAGGAAACCTTCTACTTCTCGTGTCTTTGTGCCTTCAACGTCGACAAGTCAAGTCAAGTCATCTTCATTTATATAGCGCTTTTAACAATGTAGATAGTTTCAAAGCTGCTTTACAGAGATAAACGTATAATTTAAGGTAACAGATTGTTTTGGCTTTATAGCGGTTCTTGAATAAAGATATTTTCCAGCTAAAGTTAGTTTTGATTGATTCACTTCCGTCGAAAGGATAATTTGTTATTAAATTAGAGACCGCTAAAATGACACCGTTCTCTCTAAACAGACTTTAAACGCGAACCTGTGAGAAACGCTGATGGCGCTCATGTGCGCATCAAGAATTAATTCTATAGTTATGTGCGTTTAAATATGTGCGCATATTTGTAATTCTCTACAAACCAAGCCTTAAACTACTTGTCCTGCCTATAAATTTGATACAGAATTTTATTTTATTATATCACTATGGGGGAGATACGCGAATTTTCCACAATGCTTTATCTGTAGAGTGGTAAAGGGGTCCTCCATAGGGAGAGGCTAGTTGGCACTGCAGCACAGATTGCTCAGACCCTGGTTCCTCGCCTTGGGTCCCACTCTAGGGGCGCCTTGTCGTCGCAGACTGCTAACGACAGACACCTCCCTGTTGGGCTAGGGAACGGTCTTGAAGGGGTCAAGAACTGGCTTTTTAATTTTTTTTATATTGTTTTTGTGTTCAATTTATGATGTTTGCTTCGTTTTTACATTCAAAAACATCCAAATGAATAAGTAATAGGCTATTTGCTACCCTGGTTTTGAGCCTAGCTCCCGGTTTTTATGGGCGTGCCACATTGAAGACTTGGAAGTAAACGCCCACTGCTATGATTGGCTGTGTGCCCTGTGATGTTAAATTCAGTGTGTCTTTTTGACAAGCTACATCCATCATAGTTGGACCCTTCTGTGACTGGTTAGACACGTACACATAATCAATAGATATCAAACGATCTGTAACAATGTAATACTATCAGATTTGATTAAAAAATTAAAAATAAATAAATTTACTCGCATAAGTGTGTTGCACCATTCTTGTCGGATCCGATATAGAAGGCATAGCACCGTTTTTTAATCTTAATCGGTCTGCAAATCCAGTCTCGACCGACAAAACAATCCACGGTGAAATGAAGGGAACAAACGCGCAATGTTTTACCCACGTAAGCTGGAACTTCATTAAAAATAAATTAACCACGTATTCCTAATATTGGAATACGAAGGAAGCTTATGCAGCGACTGTCTTCTTCCACAACCAGGCACTGCACAATATTTCATAAATGGCATGTTTATTGCTTGGTAGCTTGATCCGGTTTAGCAATTATCACTTCGTAGGCTTATGTTATTTAGCTACTGCATGTAATGTGTACTCTTACACACCAGGGAAGTCTGCGTTCACGCAACCTGAACAAGATAGCAAGGCAGATCTTTCTCTGGGCTCAGTTCCTATCACTCAGAGCAGTATACATTCCTGGACATCTGAATGTGGGAGCAGATTTACTGTCCAGACTGAAACTACCGACGGGAGAGTGGAAACTCCACTCCAAGGTAGTAAAACAGATCTGGTCAAGATTTTACGAAGCAGAGGTGGACCTCTTCGCCTCCCAACAGACAGCGCAATGTCCCCCTCTACTTCTCCTGGGTCTGGACGTGATCGCGCGCACATGGCTCTAATGCGCCTGTATGCGTTTCCTCCGGTTTCTCTGCTCCCTGGAGTTCTAGCCAGAGTTCGCCAACAAGGGTCTTGCCTCTTACTTATCGCCGTGTTGGCCGAACAGAGTATGGTTCTTGGAGATCATATCTCTCCCCGACGGCTCACCCTGGGCGATACCGGAGAGGACGGACCTTCTGTCTCAAGCACAGGGGACGATATTTCAACCTCGGCCCGACCTGTGGAAACTTCATGTTTGGCCCCTGATGGGTACCAACTGAGGGACACTGGGCTTTCACCTGAGGTTATTGAGACCAGGTTGAATCATTGATCAAAAAATCCCAACCCAAATATGGTGAATTTTAAGTAACATCAAACCTCACCGATGCTTGGGTCATGATATTAAAGGAGAACTCCAGCGCAAAATGAACCTTTGGTCTAATTACACATTGTTACCTAGTCAACCGTTATCTGAGATTTGTTTTCATGATTATCGAATGTAAATAGTTTTATCTCTAAAAACAGTTCAGCCTATAACGCTAGTATAACGCTAGTATATTGGGCATAGAGTAATGACAAATAAAAATCGCTTGTTAATACCACTAACAAGGCTCAAAATAGCCCCACACTAACACGGCAGCATAATGAGGGTCCCTACCTTCAAACCGAAGCATTGAGAACTTTGACAGTGTCCAGACAGTTTAATAAGAAGAGATTTTATCAACGAAATTAAGAAGATATCGATCAACGAAACGCCGATCCAAATGCGCTGAACTGTGTGGAATCTCATATGGTCCCGCGCATTTAGATTGGCGTTTCGTTGATTGACTGATCGAGTCTGTTTTTCAAAGATGGCTTCTGCTTGTATACGTGAAGTTGACTGTATGTATAAAATATCTTCTTATTAAACTGTCTGGACACTGTCAAAGTTCTCAATGCTTCGGTTTAATGGTAGGGACCCTCATTATGCTGCCGTGTTAGTGTGGAGCTATTTTGAGCCTTGTTAGTGGTATTAACAAGCGATTTTTATTTGTCATTACTCTATGCCCCATATACTAGCGTTATACTAGCGTTATAGGCTAAACTGTTTTTAGAGATAAAACTATTTACATTCGATAATCATGAAAACAAATCTCAGATAACGGTTTGACTAGGTAACAATGTGTAATTAGACCAAGGGTTCATTTTGCGCTGGAGTTCTCCTTTAAGTTGCATGTCACAGAAGAACCAGTGGGGTTTTATGCAATTGACATGCCATTTTTTCCATGCCATTTTTTTTTTTTACATGAGTTTTGAGGGGATGTCAGAAGTTTCACTTACCAGAAAATAATTTTCTACATTTAGACAGTTCTATTCACAAGCAAATGATCACACTCTAGATCCCTCTAGGAATATTTTTCAGGTATGGTTGTGTGTTCTCTACATTTCTTAGCATATTATTTTGACCTTAAAATGAAATTTTTTGCAGGACATTATGAATAATAAAGTGTATTGTACTTTCAGGTTCCATTCCAGATGAGAGACTCTACCGGATGTTCGTCAATAACCAGGTGACAATGCTTCGGCCACGAGAGGATGAAGATGGCTGGTTCAATTTATTTGTCATCCATCAAAACAGGTTTGGGAACCCATTTGTGTTTTACATTCTCTTTTTAAGTATTATTATTAGTTATTTAAGGCATAAAAACAGTACATCTAACCGACCGCAGACGTGGTGGAATGGTCCCATATCCTACCCATTCCTCAAGCATACATACATCTCTCTATCTGAGAATAGGTGGTGCTAATATTCATATTTACATCTTCTATTTCCTTATAACTTTCAAATCGTATTGGCTAAAGTATTTTTCCTTCTGATTCCTTGAAGTCTGAAGAAACATTGTCCATGTTTAATTTCATCTTTGTATGTTTGCAAAAAAAGATCCTCTTGATAAAATGAAATAAGCCAATTATTTTCTGGGGGTTCATCTATATCTTCTAAAAACAAAGTCCATGAAACTTGATACAAGAACACAACAGGACATTCTGAGAATGCAAACTTTACAAATTTTACAAATACAAATTATTATTTGTATAGTAGGGCTGTCAATGTTAATGATTTAACGCATGCATTTAATTCAAAATCCTTAACGTGTTAAAATAATTTAACGCAAATAAATTACTGAAGCACCTGAAATTGAGTCATTAATGTAATTTACATCATGTAGTTAGATGAATTAGAAATCAGGAGGTTATCACACTGAGCATCTACAATATATTTATTTTACATGGTCCATAATGTGTAATTGACCGGTGTATTTTCAGCTGGAGATCTAGACGGTTGACTGAAGAATCAGTCGTATCATTTTGTTTAGCCCAATAATTGTGTTAAAAACAATAAATTTGACTGGGTTAATAGTGGTTATCTTAAAGGACAAGTTCTGTATTTTACACTTAAAGCCCTGTTTTCAGATCGTTTCTGATGAAATAGAACGGTTAAGATTAAAATTTGGACACATGCTACTGGCCCAAGAATTTTCGGTTTCTTTCGCTTTGGAGTCTTTTCCAGTGGAAAAGACTTTCTCTGAAATTTATTTTATTCTATTTGATTTATTTATTCAAAAACAAGGCAAGTATATATAGGCTACTAAATGATTTTTAGCAATTTAATGTGACAGCACATCCGTATCATATTTTCCCAATGTCTTGTACCGTTAAACATGGTATGGATGAATATGCATATGCAAATGATATGCAGATGAGGATATGCATATTAAAACTAGGCGTTGTATGCTTCATATATGGTTATTTCGGGGTGAAGAATGCGCACAATCTTCCGCTGACTGGGATTTATAAAGGGATTTTGCGCAGGTTCTGGTTTTATAAGTCTGAATATTTTTGGCGTACGCAATTTTTGGCTTTCGGGCACACGTACACTTTTAGTGAGGATCCTACGCACAGTTTTATAAATGAGGCCCCTGGAGAGAGAAAGAAAGGGAGAAGTCACTAAGGCCTATTTGCCACGTAAAAATTATGTGTTTTAGGTGTAAATCATGTTCTTTATTTTTTTCAAAATGACAAAAAGCATTTTGAATTATTCTAGTGTTTTTTTAAAGGTCAGTCAGTAAAGACGTGTTGAAAAAAAAATGTATTTTATTTTTCGATTGTTACCCAATTTTAACCAGTTAATGATGCCAAAATATGCACACCTATTTTCAGTACATCGTCAAAACGTGCTACATTTGGACAGTGGAACAATCTGAGTACAAATGCTTAATTTAATCAATTTGAAAACTTGTTTTTAATTGTGTATTTTTGCAGGAGTAAGCATGGGGCGACTAACTACATCCCGGAACAGTTTTTGGATGATTTCCTGGATTTGGTGGTGTGGGGTCATGAGCATGAGTGTAAAATTAATCCAGTCCGTAACGAACAACAGCTCTTCTACGTCACACAGCCTGGCAGCTCCGTCATTACCTCACTGTCACCAGGAGAAGCAGTTAAAAAGTATGTGTGCCTGCACTCATATACACATACAGTTCTTCTGCTATTGAATGATTCTGAATGGTCAGTTGGTCAGTTTCAGATGCTCTTGCATAGAAGTTGTGCTGCTGTGGTAGGGCTATGCCATTTCAGACTTACAGAGCGTGCAGAACACCATTTTATTTGTTGTCTCTGTTTAAAAAAAATCCCACACTTTAGATTGGGCCAGATATTTTTGGCAAATTGATTGATTTTCAGCATGCCCGTGAGCCATCATTAGGGAACATAAACAGCGTGACTAATATCTAATAATTTACGCAATCAGCGTACTTTTCCTTTTTCACTATCTGATGATCTTCTCTGCTCACTCTGGGGTACATCTGTGTAGGGGTGCACGATATATCGAATCAGTATCGCTATCGCAATATCACGTTGCCCGATATTATATCGAAAGTCTCGCAATAATTTTGCGGTATTTTGTTTATTATGCATCTGACATGCACCTCTCGAAAAATACACGTCGCTTGGTAGCGTTGCATTTCCCCCGACTCATGGTTCTCCTTCTCCATAAACAACATTCAATCAAGGAGAGGGCTAACTTTTCATGCTACAGATTTCCCACAGTGGTCAGAAAGAAGACACTTTGTTTCTCTCAATATGACTCTAGTCGCTACTCGCTCCAAAGCTAATCGCCGTCACTCTCTCACTTCTCCCTCGCTCTGCCACACAGTCCACACACACACACTTGCCGGCTCGACGCACACACCAGCGCACAAGTATAAACATCAGGCCACCTGGCCGCTTCATGTGTTTTCTCAGATCGGATAGCTCTCTAATTTATCAAAACGATTCCATGTACACCTGGTCACATAAATGTGTTTTTGCAAAACGGATATAAATCCTATCTTCAATTCCCGCGCTATATGCAGATTTAATGGAGTGCACGTCACCGAAAGCAACAGTTATGAGCTGCATTTTATTGATCGTCAGCTAAAATTTTGAAATCAAAGACCGCAATAAGAGAGTGGCAACAGCCCTGGTAAGATCATTTCATTTCTATACTTTTAATAAAGATGATTGTGTGTTACTGCGACTTACTTTCACTTTGATTTTCGCAAATTAATAATGGAGTGAATAACATCGATGGAGTGAATCATATAGTTTGCACGTTGGCTTGATGAATAGATGCTCAGCTTCGGTGATGCCTGCTGCTGTAGCGTCGTCATATTTGTCTATAACATGACATATAGCCTATAACACGCTCTCACACATTAAATTTTTAGCATTTTTGTTTGGAGTAAAATTTACAAGTCCAAAGTAGTCGATTGTCGAGTTCACCCGCGTGATCATAGCAACTAAACCTATGCGCGTGAACTCGACAATCGACTACTTTGGACTTCCACCGAAAACAGGAACTAAATACAGGTCTGTGCGCTGGCTGATATAACATAATTTTTATTAATATCTTTCACATCTACTGCAGTCAGATTCACTCGTGTTCACTCTTAAGGAATCACTCAACATGGCTGGGCACTTGTATGACACATCAAATATGTTAAGAGGATAAAAGCAGGTTTAAAACTTGCCCCATTCAAGTCAATAGGGTGCACATTTTAAAAATAGGATAAAACAGTGTATGCAACACCGATTTTTGTCATTGTTCTCTGTATTGACAGCACTCCAAATTTACTAAAAATTGAGTTCAATGTTAAAATTGACCGGAGTTTTCCTTTAAGGAGTGGAACAGACCTAAATGGCAGCCGGCCATTTAGAAGATGGCGCCCGTGAGGCTTGCCTCAGTACAAGCTGTGTTCCTGTCTGTCATTTTTTTATCTGCGTTACTTGTTTGTGAAGTGTCATGCTTAATCCAGTACACTCGATCGGAGCTCTTAAACCTCAGATACACTTCTCATAGTGATCTGGGTCCATCTACGTCCTTGCTGGAGAAATTATGGGAATTAAACATCAAGCCATTCAACACCATGGCTGCCGACCAAAAAAGGCCGCCGCTCAGGAACCTTTGCCAGGTTCAGGAGACGCCCTCACCGGCCACCGCTCCCAGCCCTTTTGCTGTCAAACGTTAGATCCCTCCGGCACAAAATGGATGAACTTCAACTAATGTTACAAACCAACAAAGACTACAGTGACTGCTCTGCCATCTGCCTGACAGAGACCTGGCTGGATCAATCAGTACCTGATCAAGCGGTAACACTTCCAGGTTTCACATTACACCGTGCCGATAGATCACCCAAACTATCACACAAGTCTAAAGGCGGTGGTATTTGCATAATGATCAATGAACGCTGGTGTACAAATTCTACAGAACTCGCCCATGTATGCTCACCTCACCTGGAATACCTCACTGTCAAATGCAGACCATCATTTCTCCCAAGGGAGTTCGCGTCAGTAATTATGATCTGTGTGTACATTCCACCTAAAGCTAACGCTATCACCACCATAGCCGAGTTAGCCAACTACATCTCCTCAGTGGAAAATATACACCCGGCAGTCATTGTCCTCGGGGACTTTAATCAGACTAATCTGTCGTCTGAGCTCCCCGGCTACCATCAGCAGGTAGCCTGCCATAGCAGAGGTACCAACACGCTGGACCACTGCTATACTACCATCAAAGAGGCTTAACGTGCTTTCCCGAGGGCTCCGCTGGGCAGATCCGACCACGTAATGCTGCTGCTAATTCCACAATACAGACAAAAAGTTAAATCCTCCAAGTCACCAACAAAACTCGTCCGGTGCTGGTCCTCTGAGGCCATCGAAAAACTTTGTGGTTGTTTCGCGTGCACAGATTGGGAAGTTTTCCGTGCTGTAGGTGATCTCCATGACGTCACTGACGTAATAACGTCATACGTCAATTATTGCGCGGACCTGTGCATACCACTCAAAAAAATCAAACATTACAATAACAACAAACCGTGGTTTAACAAGGACATTAAACTGTTAAGAAAGGAGAAAAAGGCAGCTCATCTATCAGGAAACAAAGAACAATATATGGCTGCCAAATACAAACTGAGATCTGCTATAAGGAGAGCCAAACTATGCTACTAAACTAGAAGAACAAATCACCACCAATGATACACGTTTTATTTGGAAAAAACTTCAAAACATGACAAATTACAAAAAGAAACCCACCCCCACACCCGACGGCGATAATCAGCTCTCTGATATACTCAACTTATTTTATGGGAGGTTTGAGCAGGTACCGGCTACACCACCATCTCCCCCCGACCCCCTCCCCTCCCCCCCTTTTATCATTTGCGAGGAGGAGGTAAAGAAAATTTTTAGGGGACTTAAGAGGAATAAAGCCCCCGGCCCAGATAACATCAGCCCCAGTGTTCTCCACCACTGCGCTGCAGAACTGGCTGGTGTCTTCGCCGACATTTTCAATACCTCCCTCTGTCAAAACTCAGTACCCAAGTGCTTCAAAGAATCCATTATTATTCCGGTTCCCAAGACCAAGACCATCTCCTGCCTCAATGATTACAGACCTATTGCCTTGACATCAGCAGTCATGAAATCTTTTGAGCGCATCTTACTCAATCACCTAAAAACCGTCACCACCCCCTTCATGGACCCATTCCAATTTGCATACAGAGCCAATAGGTCAGTTGAGGACACTGTCAACTTAGCAATTCATCACATACTGAACCACCTTGAGTCCGCAAACACATATGCCCGCATCCTGTTCATGGATTTTAGTTCTGCATTTAATACAATAAACCCGGCCAAACTGTTCAATATATTACTGGACATGAATATCGACCCATGCATCTGTCACATGCACCCCTACCATCCCTTGAATCACTTTACCACAAACGGACACTACGCAGAGCCCACAAGATAATTTCTGATATCTCCCACCCTGCACACTACGCCTTCCAGTTACTGCCCTCTGGGAGGCGTTACAGGACAATTGCTTCCAGAACAACTCGCTTCAAAAAGTTTCATCCCAATGGCAATAAACACTCTGAACGCTGAGGACTGTGGATTAGGCATGACCCCTTATGTATTTATTAATGTGTTTGTCTGTATGTTATCTTATGTTTAATGTTTGGTGTTTAAAGTAATGCTATAACCTGTACTAAAGAACTGTACTGAAAACAAATTCCACCAGCTTGGCTGTGTGGTCATTAAATTCAAATTCTATTAGTTATCAAAAATAACCTTCCCTTCCACCAATGACAGAAATCCCATTCATGTCCGCATTCAGATTTAGTAAGTTCCGTTGGTGGCATTAATTCTCACTCGCCACATGCTCCAGTTTTTAAATGCTGAATCGAGAACAAAATTTGAGAACAGCAGTGGAGTGTACTTGTATGGTACTTTAATGCCCTTTATTGGTTCTGAATGTGTCAGTTTATTTCAGTGTATTTCAAGTTTAAGTAAGATTAAGTTTTTGTTGTCTCTGGGTTTTCCACAGGCACATTGGCTTGTTGAGAGTGAAAGGGAAAAAAATGAATCTTCAGAAAATTCCTTTACAGACCGTCAGGCAGTTCTTCATTCAGGATGTAACACTCTCAGATCACCCTGACCTTTTCAGCCCAGAGCAACCCAACGTCATGCTCAAAGTCATGGCTTACTGCCAGGAGAAGGTACAGAATGCCCACAGACACACACGGGCAACTGATGTTGAGAGATTATGTCGAAATGTACATTTATCAGACACATTTATCCAAGGCAGCTAACATTTTTCTTCCCTATTGTGAAGTACATTTAAGTGAAATGACTTGATTTTGTCCAAAGGGAATTGATTGGGATTGTCATTCTCAATGTGATTGGCAATGATACAGAACTGAACAGCAAAAATATTGTTTTACCGAGGTTACATCAAAGCCTACTTATGAATCAACACTGGAATAACTGGACATAGCTTCTTTTTTTCTTCTTTTTTTACCCTTTTGTTCTTTTAGGTTGAAGAGATGCTTGAAGAGGCAGAGAGAGAGAGACTTGGAAATCCCCTTACTCCTGAGAAACCTCTCATCAGGCTACGAGTATGTATCAGTCACACACCCTCTCATTGTCTGGATTTACTGTTTATTTTCTCAGTTCATGAAATACTGGGTGAAATACAATACATCTTTCTCTGTCATGTGCCTCTCTCTCTCCAGGTGGATTATAGTGGGGGTTTTGAAGTCTTTAACACTATGCGCTTTAGTCAGAAATTTGTAGATCGTGTGGCAAATCCCAAAGACATCTTGCATTTCATCAGACACAGAGAGGTCAAAGACAACATTAAAGGCAAGTCACACACATCACTAACTCTTTATAATAAGTATACAGTAAAAAAGCACTTACAAATAATTTGCAAACTATTAGTTTCATAGTTAATATATTGTAGTCTCTACATTTTTTATATATTAATAGAAATTATATACAAATAGTGAGTTCCTCATTCATTTATACTGTAATTGACAGTTATTGTTGTTTAATTAACTCATATGTAAAGAGTTAGTTTATGCTTTAACAACTTATTAACCATAAATAGTACTCACTTTAGGTAAGGTCATATCATTTTAAGCAATATATTAGGGCTGTGCGATATGACGATATATATCGGATGGACGATACAAAAAGTCTATCGATTCATATTATGCTCTATCGTTCATATCGTGGTTTTTTGCCGTAAACAAAAAACATTGTTTACGGCAAAACTTTTTCATCATTTGGAGGACTGCAATCTTACACGCCGGCGACGCCGCCATGAGAATGCAGGCAGAAACGTGAATAACATGGCGAGTGAAGGGTGACAGAACCGGGTGTTTCCGAGCAGGACCAGCCAGGACAAACCGAGGAGCTCGTTCCTAAATGAGGGGCTACCTCTGTAGCCTGAACATGATTTGGTAAAATTTCTATATGTTTGGTTGACTATTATATTTTGATAATGAACATGCTGCTATGTCAAGTTAGCAATGCAAGAACGTGTGCGCGTGCCGTGAAGCGTCGGCGCGATCACAGGAAAAGGAATCCGTTACTCCGTAATTCATGGTCATACGGATAGAAGCAAAAAATGATTCAAAACTGTAAAGCCGTAAAATACAGAAAACAAGCTCGATTCCCTTTTCTACCATCTCGGTTTCCTTTTTGTGAACTTTGGACCCTGTCGCATGATCCGAAGCTCTGCAAAATGCTTCCTTTCGTTTTGTTAATCTGTAATTATTTAAGGCAAATAGCCTATATTTCGCATATCGGCCTATATATTAGTTTTATATATTTAGCTTTATTCTGTTTTCTCCGTTCACATAAGCGCTTTAAGTGCGTGATGTGACGTTGTGTGGATCCATGTTCTACACTATCCTGCAATTTTCGCTGGTTTCAAAAAACAAAAAGTTGCATAATTACCTGCTATTCATTTTCACTGAAATGTAGGCCTAATTTTTTGACAGTTGGTGACATACAGTATGGAAAACTAACGCCAGCGCATTCCCATTGCGACTTATCAATGATGACTGACAGCTGAGCATGGGCATTTCACTCACGTTGGATAGGCTATGCGCATCAATATCACATTTGCTCAGTCTGTAGGGAGACCGGGGACAGTTGCAACACTTTTTGCATTTGGCTCTGTTACTCGGAGACGGTTTGGATTAGACAAACCAATTTTTTATACAATAAACTTATATCTGTCAGTTAATAGTCTAAACCATTTAAAGATTGTTCCAGAATCTACATTTTTCACAATTTGCATTTGAATGTAAGGAGTCAGATGTTGCAACTGACCCCGTGCCCGGGGACAATTGCAACACTGTTTGGGGATGGTTGCAACATGTTACAAATAGGAATATATGTCAGTTTTAGCTAAATTATTATTATCAAATATTTATTCATCAGCTTTGATTAATGACAATTATAGATTTTTCTAGATGAATAGGCCTTATGTGCAGATGTAAAATATTCAAATTGATATCAAATACAGTAGGCTTTTAGTAAAATAAGATTTGTGAGGCAATTCACTTTTATTTAGCCTATTGTCATGTAAAACAATTTTTTTAAACTATATTTTTTATTATCATTTTTCATTTTAGCAAAACAAAGGTTAACAATGTAATGTCAACAATATAACTGCATCTTGCATCTACTTTAACGATAACTTTACAGCAATAACTCTCATTTTAACAACTGTCAAAACTGTAATATCAACAATAATATAATACTCTGGATTCAGTCAGAGTCACAGTTGTACAAATTATGAAAGAACTTTTAAAATGTTAAAAATACTGCTATGTGGTCTGTTTTTATATTTATGCATTGTACGGGGACAGTTGCAACAGTTGTTGCAACTGTCCCCTTACCTGTCAGCCATGATAAAACCTCATGTGCTAGCTAAACAAGGTGGCATTGAAACATGTTAACCATATTAGCTTAAAGTTAACATATCACTCATTTAAACCATATAAGTTTGAACTGAATCACAAAAAACAATTACAGCATTTTAACAAAAACAAAGCTCAAGAAAATAAATACTTTCATACCCCAAAAACAGTTTTTTTAAAATAAATCCTGGAGCAGCTCAGGAATCTCCTTGATGTTTCTCTGCAAGGGAGGGGCATCCAACTGAGCATGTGCAGTGTGAGTGTCATCACTCTAGCTTCTTTCTGATTGGAGAAAAATGACATGTTGCAACCATCCCTTGTTGCAACTGTCCCCGGTCTCCCCCTACTATTTGAATTCATGATTGGTTGACTGGCAAATTAAAATAGTTAACAGAACGATAAAATAACGTTGTTAACCGGTTAATGGCCATTTCAAATAAGCGTGTCTGTTCAGAACGATTAAATTTAATTTGGTTTCCGTTTCTGGTTATGCTCCTGTCAAAATTTCGTACGTTCATTGAACAGGTTCGGAGCCCTGATTTCTGCTACATTTTAAACATCTTCCATTGAATTTTTACATTTGGTATTTTATATAGCAATATTTCATGTTGGGCCTGTAATCATTTGTTTTTGAAAAGTGTTTTATATTTCGTTCATATTTTATATTTCTACATTCTTAATTAAACATTTGCCCATTTTTTTTTTTTGAATATAATATATATAATATATATATATATATATATATATATATATATAAAAACATTTTTGAGGATATACTTAATATATAGGCTACTAAATATATTTATCAACTTTTCTTTTATTTGATATATGCTAAAAGTATTTTCCATGTAGTAATTATATATATAAATTATTAATTGATTGAATTTACAGAAAAGGTACTATATCGTTATATATATCGTTATCGGGATATGAGATGACTTATATCGTGATATGATATTTTGGTCATATCGCCCAGCCCTACAATATATATATAATGTATATATATAAATAAGAGACCACTTAATTGTTTTCTTAAATCAGCATGTCTACATGTATGGCAGCCATTCCATTCCAGTGTCTGTTGAATTCCAACACGGGCACACCTCATTCTGCTTAAAGGGATACTTCACCTCTGTAAAGATGAATGTATATTTAAAATGGGTCATTTATGTAGTAGAAATGTGAAATTAGTTTTGAATTTGGAGTAGGGCTGAACGATTAATTGCATTTGCGATAATATCGCGATATGATGAAACGTGATTTTGTAACCGCAAAAGCTGCGATTACACTGGTCACGTGACGCGCGATAGTAAAGCAGTCTGCACTGCTATGAAGCATCAACTTGGCACGCTACGCATATAGGCCTGGCATTGGCTACATTAAAGAACAGTTTGCTTAATTTAAGTGATTGTGTTATAGATTCTCTTCAACGATTCTGTATGGATTCAGATAATTTCAGAATCGAGTCTGAGCTTAGTTTTAAACACAGATGCGTGATGCGTGTGCTTGCTTTATAAACAACCGTATTCTGCTTGCTTCTAATTCCTCTGTCACACACACACACACATTCGAACCTTCCGAAAAATAGTCTTTCATACAGTTCGGAAAAGTTTAAGCGAATTGGACATTCGCGGGCTTTATTGCACTACAGATGATATGGACTATGCGCTGTGAAATACTCGCGCTTTGCTTGATGTTAACGTTACTCTAGTAGTGCGTGGTCTCGCCCGTCGGTATTTTTTTTACAAATGCTTTATAAAGGCATCATATGTCTTTCGGAATGCAGTTGGCTTATATATTAAAAATCAAAATATGAAAACCATCGACAGAAGCTGCTTTCAATTTCAAATACTCACGGCCGCTTTGTGAAGAGCGCTCTCACATGCGGCCGTGAGCGACTCTGTCTACGTGGTTAAATATAGCCTATACTTGCATCTCAAAATGCGTTAAGACTCGAAATTAAAACAGTCAGTTATGTCTTAAGTTATTAAACAGACAGGACATTCAGACTACTCTTAAATACTGAAAGCACTCTTTGCTTATTGCTTGTAATGTTTTTTCCCCTCTTTGTTATTGATAGATTTTATGTTTTGAAGCTATTCGTTTATATAGCCTATTTAAAATTCTTAACATGTAATTGTATTAATTTTGTTTTTTTATGTGTAATTATTTTTAAAAGTAGCCTATAATTACATATGTAATTAAATGCATATTTAAAGTTTTATTAATAAGATTAATTAATAAATAAAAAAAGTTCACGAGGTGCCTAAACATTTTCATTCATATTTTACAATGATTTATTGCTTGTTTGTTGAATAATATAAAAGATAAAGAGCTTAAAAAATAATCGCATATTAAATCGCAATCGCAATATTGGTAAAAATAATCGCAATTAGATTATTTTCCCAAATCGTTCAGCCCTAATTTGGAGCCTTCTAAACTGAGAAAAGCCAGAAAATGTATTTGTGGCTCATGTGGATGAAAGACAACAACTCCCAGAATGCACTTGCTTCGCTGCCCTACAAAGGCCACTCCCAAGCCACACCTACCGGTCAGAGAGCGCAGTTAAACAACAAGGCTAGGCTACTAGTGAGTCTCCGTGACAAGTCTGCCAGGGATTTCGAGATCGCCAAAAATGTCCGGGATTCGGCTTTTGCGTTCTACAGTCGCCATTCATCATGTTTACTGTGGTGAGCAGGACGAGACTGACGGCCGCGGGAGAACGGCGCAAGGCCGGTGGCGTGATTACTGATGAGCGGCACCTGTGAGACGCACCGGTCTCATATCTCACGGAGGAGCGGAAATTTTCTTAACAATGTTAAAACGCACATTAACCCATCACTTGTTTAGCGTTCATGTAAACACTACATTCAGATTCACCAATCGGAATAAATTCAGTTAGATTGAAACAAAAGGTGAGCATGTAAACAATGAATGGCGACTGCAGAAAGCAAAAGCTGAATCCCGGACGTTTTGGACGATCTCGACGGCCGGACATGTCCAGGAAAAAGAGGATGTATGGTAACCCTACTACTCAGCTTTCTCCACAGAACAAGAACCTGTTAGCTTAGCTTCCAAAAAAAGATGGCTGACACTATTTGTACATTCTGTGAGTAAGATCCCACCCTCTATGTGCGGGTTGAAAACATGCGGATCTAGCGCCTTCTACTGGCTGTAGTTTTTAGCCTCTGGCCAAAAAATCCTCTGTGACGATGACGATTTTTGCATCATCGAAGGATTTTTTACAGACAAAAAATACATAAATCTCTCGTCTCGGGGGGGATATGAGGGAGGGAGGCACGGTAATTTGAAAATACTACAGGTTTTCTACTGATACTAAGCTTAATGCTAAATCCTGAAGTATCCCTTTAATTAAGTACTTAAGCCAGATATTTATATATTTTTGCTGTAGTGTGTCAGTAGGAAATATCATTTACATTTCTAAACATTCCTTTTGCCATTAATTAAATGGCCATCAGTTTAAAATAACCATGGGAAGGAATAGTGTTGTCAAAGGTACCGACTCGGGTATGTGACGATACCAGCATTTTAAGCGCTGATGAGCGGATTCTTAAACACCTGATTGGCCATTGGGTTCTCACGCTCAACATAATGTCTGTGATTGGCCACAATGATCAACGCATTCAAATACATTTTATTTGTATAGTGCTTTTTCATTATTTTGTAAAAGCATTTTATGCTTTTTTAAAGCATTTTATTCATAATGTTACTAATATTAGTACATTATAGTTCGCGATTAGCTGGGGTGCTAGAATAGTTTGCATTTGTCAACGATACAGGGTTCGTTACAGGTATAGTTCGTTTAAGGTACAGGTATATATATATATATAAAATTTGATAACACTATTATTGGTATTTAAGGGTCCAATTCTAAACATTAACTTGTTGCTTATTAGCATGCATATTATTAGGATTTGGGCTTTTTATTAGTACTTATAAAGCACATACTAATGCCTTATTCTGCATGACCATATATATATATATATATATACATACAGTGGGGAGAACAAGTATTTGATATACTGCCGATTTTGCAGGTTTTCCCACTTACAAAGCATGTAGAGGTCTGTCATTTTTATGTGATGAGATGACAGACCTTCAACTGTGAGAGACGGAATCTAAAACAAAAATCCAGAAAATCACATTGTATGATTTTTAAGTAATAAATTTGCATTTTATTGCATGACGTAATTATTTGATGCATCAGAAAAGCAGAACTTAATATTTGGTACAGAAACCTTTGTTTGCAATTACAGAGATCACGTTTCCTGTAGTTGTTGACCAGGTTTGCACACACTGCAGCTGGGATTTTGGCCCACTCCTACATACAGACCTTCTCCAGATCCTTCAGGTTTCTGGGCTGTCGCTGGGCAATACGGACTTTCAGCTCCCTCCGAAGATTTTCTATTGGGTTCAGGTCTGGAGACTGGCTAGACCACTCCAGGACCTTGAGATGCGTCTTACGGAGCCACTCCTTAGTTGCCCTGGCTGTGTTTCGGGTCTTTGTCATGCTGGGAGACCCAGCCACGACCCATCTTCAATTCTCTTACTGAGGGAAGGAGGTTGTTGGCCAAGATCTCGCAATGCATGGCCCCATCCATCCTCCCCTCAATACGGTGCAGTCGTCCTGTCCCCTTTGCAGAAAAGCATCCCCAAAGAATTATGTTTCCACCTCCATGCTTCACGGTTGGGATGTTGTTCTTGGGGTTGTACTCATCCTTCTTCCTCCAAACACAGCGAGTGGAGTTTAGACCAAAAAGCTCTATTTTTGTCTCATCAGACCACATGACCTTCTCCCATTCCTCCTCTGGATCATCCAGATGGTCATTGGCAAACTTCAGACATGCGCTGGCTTGAGCAGGGGGACCTTGCATGCGCTGCAGGATTTTAAGTGCTTAGTGTGTTACTAATGGTTTTCTTTGAGACTGTGGTCCCAGCTCTCTTCAGGTCATTGACCAGGTCCTGTCGTGTAGTTCTGGGCTGATCCCTCACCTTCCTCATGATCATTGATGCCCCACGAGGTGAGATCTTGCATGGTGCCCCAGACCGAGGGAGATTGACCGTCATCTTGAACTTCTTCCATTTTCTAATAATTGCGCCAACAGTCCTGTAGCCGATCCCAGCCTTGTGCAGGTCTACAATGTTATCCCTGATGTCCTTACACAGCTCTCTGGTCTTGGCCATTGTGGAGAGGTTGGAGTCTGTTTGATTGAGTGTGTGGACAGGTGTCTTTTATACAGGTAACGAGTTCAAACAGGTGCAGTTAATACAGGTGCAAACTAACAGGTCTGTGAGAGCCGGAATTCTTACTGGTTGGTAGGTGATCAAATACTTATGTTATGCAATAAATTGCTAATTAATTATTTTAAAATCATACAATGGGATTTTCTGGATTTTTGTTTTAGATTCCGTCTCTCACAGTTGAAGTGTACCTACAATAAAAATTACAGACTTCTACATGCTCTGTAAGTAGGAAAACCTGCAATATCGGCAGTGTATCAAATACTTGTTCTCCCCACTGTATATATATACAGTATATATTGCCTAGCCTTAAGCAGATTAACTGAGAAGTTTAATATTAATTGACAATGGCATAATACATCATTGTTAAGTATTCAAGCCTAGTGTACAAGCCAAAGCCAAGATATATACACTTCTGAGATAAATGTATAGTGCCTTTGTCCTTTTTGCCCCATTAATTGTAATTGCATGGAAAATTGCAACCAATGCAAGAACATTTCTTAAACTGTTTAATGGAAGTCAGTCATATTGATTTGGAACGACATGAGGGTGAGTAAATGAAGACAGTTTCACTTTTTCTAGTGATGCTACTGCCCATCATTGCTCGTGGCTTAATCGCAAATCTTGCATGATTGCAAATGCACAGGAACTATTTTTATTTAATATTTCAATTTGAATCATGCTGTGTGTGTTCTGCAGAAGAAGGTTTGGATTTTGGAGCACTCCTCTCTCGTCCCAATTCTGAGGTCTTACAGCTGAGAGTGGAAGATCTTGTGAAGGAATACTTCCAGACAGCTGAGAAGGTTTGTAGTTTGTCTGTGTGTGTTAAGGATACAGATAAATCTTCAGTCGTCTCCTAACCTTCACAGAATTTTCATGCTTAAGTAATAGTGCTCTTTTTGAAAGGTTCTCATCGCTTTCTTTGAAGCTCTTATTCAACTGGCTCTATTGCTTTATGACAAAGCCACTTTTAAGGAAAGTCTATTTACTCAACGGCGGCCATATTTGCCACAACCTCCGGGCAGCTATTTCGGGCATCCAAGATCAAGTCCTACTGTATCTACTGGAATCCTGAAATCTCAAAAACTGTTTGCTGAACTCACATTTAAATTACATATTTCAAAAAGGCAGCAAAATCTGAAATTAATTGTCCCATAAATGTTCTTTCTTATGATCACATTACATTAAAAAAGCATATTTTTCAGGCTAGACCAGCAAGTGTGCATGTGCAGTTTCTATAGCAACTGGAGCTTCTAACGGCAGCTTCAGTGATCCAATGACTTTACCAAAAGGCAATTGGCTCTTTTATTTAGAAGGCAGGACTTATTCCGCCATATTGTGCATTGCACTTTCTCCCATTCATAAATAAAGCAAAATTCTTTGTTTATAATAAATGTATTTAATAAAAGTAAAGTTGTTTTTTTTATTTGCAAGATCTCATTGGTAAATCTTTAGAAGGATGAATAAGTTTCTTTTAGTTTGCATATGGTCAACACTAGCTGTGTTTATATGGACGCTAATAATAATACGTTTTTTAAATTGGACTAGTAGCAGTCCAGTTTGGATAGCAAAGGTTTTATATAACCATGTCATTAGAATTGGAAGTGGTGGTGTAAACCTTTGAAATTCAATTGATAGGAAAATATTAGTCATTTAAACAAATGATCAGATTGACTTGTGTAGGTAAGACTTTTTTGCTCATTGCTCATTCGGGAGGAAAGCATCAAACCAAACTGTTACATTCATAGTGGAAAAGTTAAGTTCATGTAAACAGTATGTTCAGAATCATCGATCAGAAGATAAAAAATGTGTCTATGTAAATGTATCTACTTTGCTGAACACAGAATAATGACACTGCTAAATATGTTACCCTACCCCTATAACCTGAAACCAGCTGTTGTCTTGGGGTAAATCTAGCTCGGGCATCTCCGTAATGTGCGGTCTGCAAGCGTTTTTGTTTGGTTTTGAGAAACTGATGGATGAGTATATTGAGTGTAATAGATGTATAATAAATTTGTTTCAATTTCATATGCATATACCGTTAATATTTCAGTGTGTAACGGTGTGTGTTTCTGTACATGCAGAATGTGCAGTTGTCTCTGTTGACGGAGCAAGGCATGGGAAAGGCAGTGCAGGAGTTTGTGGATAAGGAGGAGAGAGATGCTATTGAAGAACTCATAAACTACCAGCTGGAGAAAACCCAGCGCTTCCTCAGAGAACGACGGGTGGAAGCCACAGAGGAGAAGATTGATGAGGAGGTAAGAGCACCTCAGCTGAACAAGGCAATAATTTCACAATGATTGAAAGGTGGCCGTTTTAGTTCTTTACCAGCATATGTGCAGCCGCTGTTGGTTTCTGAGAAAATGTGTTTAGCAAACTACACCGATAAAAAAACTCCATCACTCCCTTAGACAACATTGCCTGTACCACTTACCAAATGAAACTGCTGATTCTAGATTTACATGGTCTGTCATGTTTATCTGCATGTGTCATTAGATTCAACAGTTTCGAGACTCAAAGAGAAACACAACAGAAGAGGATGAGGAAGTTCAAGAGGTCACTTTTTATCTCTTTTGCTCACTATACATGTCATTCATTCCTTTTCACGTTCATCACTCACTGACATACATTCAATAAAGTAAATACAATTTTCAAATATCAATTTGCCATTCATTCTGTTTCAGGCTATAATCCGTGCAAAAGCTAATAGGGATCGTAGTGAAACTGTGAGAGGCGATGACCTCAACCTATCAGATGAGCCAGCTGACATTGCTATGGAGTCTGATGAAGAGCCCATATCTGCTCCTCCGATCCGTGGAAGGGGGCGCAGCTCCAGAGGAGGACGAGATCAGAGTGCTAGCAAACGAGGAAGAGCGAGAGGTATCTACATAAAAATATTCACAGAGACAGAAACAATTTCTTTGATAACTATATAAATCATAAAACCTAAATTGTGAAGAGATCCCTTTGAGCCAAACATTTTGTAACTAAAATGTTTTGGTATTCCAATCATTTCAAACCTTAATTCTATCTATAGGGGTGGGTGAAATGCTAGTTAAATCTGGATCAAATTTCAAGTATTGTTTCTATCACAGTTATGCCTGTGTTATGGACGTAAATTAATAACAAATGTCTTTGAAACAAAAAATCATGTCGAAACATTCAATGTTATTAAACATTCAATAATCCATGCTCAGTTTCCAGACTTAATTTCCAAAATATTTTTTTCCAAAATATTCAGTCTGAAAATACCATCTATAAACAGGGGTGCCAAACTCTCAAACTCAGCTTCTGGAGGGCCACAGTCCCTTCTAATAAGCCTGAAGGGCTGGATTAGCATTATTCTGATATGTCAGATCTGTTTAATCAGGGATATAGCTAAACTGTGCAGGGCTATGGCCATCTAGGAACTGAGTTTTCCACCACTGACTGATAATATTCGACAGTCAGTTTTTGGTCCATTTTATTTCACTTTACAAATTCACATAGTCGGATATTCAACATTGCACAACCGGGAACTGCAGAAATAGCAGTAGAGAACTCATGCATAATTTCCATCTGCTGTTATTCAACCTCACCAGCAGGTAGAGGGAGTCATTCACTTGCAAAAACTCTTCTTCTTCATCCTAGCACATTTTCCTCTGGTGCAGAGTCTGCTTTTTGGATTGTGGCATGCTATTTTGCACGGTTGAGCGCACTGCACTGTTCGAGTGTAATGTGCCGATCTTCACATCCACTTCAATCATATCCTGCTATCTCTGCTTTGGTCGTCCGCGTGGGCGTTTGGCATACACCATGAAGTGTGACGTATTGGTATTCGTTTATCGCATAGAATTTCAGTGACTTCTTTCCAGCGCATCCTGGATGCATTCACCCTGATGATGCCACCATCACTTTGCTGACGATCCTAGGTACTTAAAACTCATCATTGAGCAGGATATTACCATCAGACTATTTAGTCTCCAGGTATTCTGGAGACACGGGGCGTGTCCGTCATGGAGATAATGAAAATATTTTAAGACTGTTATGAAAATGTATGTTGACATATAAAATATGACATGAAAACATGAACATATGACTAGAAAAAATAACTGCTAGATTATGTATATTAGATTAATCAGATACAGTGGGGAAAATCATTAATTTATCGCCTGCTGATTTTTTAAGTTTGCCCACTTACAAAGAAATTAAGTGTCTATAATTTTTATAGTAGGTTTATTTCAACGGATAGAGACAGAATATCAACCAAAAAATCCAGAATAAAACATTATTTAAAGGTTATAAATTGATTTGCATTTCAGTAAGTGAAATAAGTATTTGATCCCCAAGCAAAACATAATTTAGTACTTGGTGGAGAAAGCCTTTTTGGCAAGCACAGAGGTAAGACATTTCTTGTAGTTAGTCCAGGTTTGCACACATCTCAGGAGGGATTTTGGTCCATTCCTCTTTACAGATACTCTCAAAATCCTTAAAGTTTCTTGGCTGTCGCTTTGCAACTCAAGCTCCCTCCACAGATTTTCAGTAGGATTAAAGTCTGGAGACTGGCTAAGCCACTCCAAGACCTTAATGTGCTTCTTCTTGAGCCATTTCTTTGTTGCCTGGGCAGTATGTTTTGGGTCATTGTCATGCTGGAAGACCCATCCATGACCCATCTTCAGTGTTCTGGCTGAAGGAAGGAGGTTCTCATCCAAAATTTTACGGTACATGGCCCCGTCCATCGGCCCCTCAATACGGTGAAATTGTCCTGTACCCTTAGCAGAGAAAGCCCCAGAGCATAATGTTTCCACCGCCGTGCTTGACTGTAGGGATGGTGTTCTTGGGCTCATAGTCAGCATTTCTCTTCCTCCAAACACGACGAGTTAAGTTGATGCCAAAGAGCTCAATTTTGGTCTCATCTGCACAGCACTTTCTCCCAAGGCTTCTCTGAATCATTAGATGAAACTTCAGATGGGCTTGAGCAGGTGGGCCTTATGAGCTCTGCAAGATTTCAGTCCATTGTGCCGTAGTGTTACCAATGGTTTGCTTGGTGACTGTGGTCCCAACTGCCTTGAGCTCATTACAAGCTCCTTCTGTGTAGTTATGGGCTGATCTTTTAACTTTTTTCATTATTATCCTTACCCCATGAGTCGAGATCTCGCATGGAGCTCAAGGCCGCGATTGATTTTTCATTTTGTATTTCCAAATAAGCACACCAACAGTTGTCTCCTTCTCACCAAGCTTTTTGCTGATGGTCTTGTAGCCCACTCCAGCCTTGTGCAGGTCTACAATCTGGTCCCTGACGTTTGACAGCTCTTTGGTCTTGCCCATGGTGGTGGAGAGGTTGGAAAGGAAGATACCGATTCTGTGAACTGGTGTCCACTGACATTAAGACATTAGGGGTACTTTCTTAAAGTGACCGGACTCATCTGTGTTCCACATGAGCATATAACCAATCTGTGGGAGGCAGAATCCTGCTTGTTGGTAGAGGATCTAATACTTATTTCACTCTATCAAATGCTAATATTCTGTCTCTGTCTTTTAAAATAAACCTACCATAAAAATGATAGACCCTTCATTTCTTTGTAAGTGGGCAAACTTACAAAATCAGCAGGGGATCAAATAATTATTTTCCCCACTGTATATACCTATTACATCATGAATGACTTTGAAAAATAAATAGCCTATCTAAAAAGAATATGACAGTCTCAAATAACCATAGTCAGTAACGTTGGGCATTGCATTTGAGTTGAAACTGAAGAGTGAATGAGCATCTGTCGGTAAACTGCAGCACTTTGCTATCTGCTTAATATACTCAACCAAACACGTCCTATAAGATTAATCAGATATAGACAACATAAAAGTAATCTTACAACTTACATCTGCACAAAAAGGCACTAATGCGCACGAGCTTGACTTTGCTATAACTTGCGTTGTGGTTCCCCTAACGGCACGCTGATACACAGGCAACTAAAGCACATAGCATTATAATCATAACACGATTGTAATAGATTAGAATGTTGTAAATTCTATGTATATGGCAGATTGGCGCTGCACATCTTGCACTTAACTGTATTTCATGATCTAAGAGATTCCAGGCATCACTGCCTTTCAAATCCAGTTTCACTTTATTTCGCCGGTCTGGAAGGCATGCTGTTTAACACTAACCAATCAGACCACACGTACCACCCAAAATGGTGCAATAACCAATCAGAAAAATAGACTAATATATTTTTGAAAGTCAAGGCGATCATCGTTTTCATGTACTCAAGTACTCGTGCCCATCCCTAGTACAAACAGCTATATTACATGCTAAAGGAAAAGTTAAATTAAAAAAGCATAATAGGTCCCCCTTAATAAATGGAACAATAATTATGTTGTTGTTTTCTTAAAGGTGTAGGTAATGTTTATTTAATCAGAAAAATGTGTGAATGAAGAAGCATTTGTCTGTCAGAGTGAGCAGTGTTTGCAGTGTGCTTGCTGTGTTTGTTGATCAAGATTAGCAGCTATTTCTAGTAAGTTAGTTAGAACTGCATTGTGAAGACCCACTTGAGTAAAGACTCATTTGTGTAAAGACCTGCGACTCTACTTGCAGACTCCACTGAGTACACCGACAAGGCACAACACTCTACTCTATGCATCCCTTTATTTTCATTATCACTTTCCTCATTTCTCCTGTATTGCCACCAGTTCTTCTCTGTTGTCCATGGCATAAGGAAGCATGTCCGCACACACCAAGGCTTCTACATTACCTGGCCACATCTTCTCCATAGCATGTTAGCCTTTCTGATGTACTGTGGAACTGTGGATTTTGAACCATCTGTTAGTACAGCACTGTATTTTGAGCTGTATATAATGTTAATTATAGAGACATACAGTATCTTATTACCAAATACCAGCACATTTCCCATACAATTGTAATAGTCCAAACTGTATACCAGAATCTATAAGAGAGTTTATAGATGTGTACTAAGGGTTTCATGCATCACACCTATGTCATAAACTTTGACTGTTACTAATAAGGCAAAGAGTTTGTCTTGAAATTAGCTTAAAGTTACTGCCATTCAGAACTTTTACTAGCCAAAACAAAAATATCTGAAGTAAACCTAAATGTATTTAGATTTGTTTATTAGATTTATTTTTAAATACTGTATGTAACTTTACATTTAAGGTTCCATTAGTTAACTTGTTAGTTAATAAAAATACAACTCTTCATTGTTAGTTCATGTTAGATCAGATACAACATTTGATTTTAAAGTATGTATTAGTAAATGTTGAAATTAACATGAACTAAGATCAATGTTCATATTAACTAATGTAGTTAACTAATGGTACCTAATTGTAGTGTTACCACTAAAGTGTATATATGATTCTGAATCATTGAATGGCTTTCAGTTTTAGACTGCATTCAGACTGTTCTTAGAAAACAGTATTTATTTCATTGTAATTTACACATAGCTCACTGCAAAATGAATATGTAATAGTAAACACATTTTAGATAAGTGGGCAGGCTGTCAATTCATAGTGATCAGCTGTTTCCTCAGAAACTTAAATAAATGTACTAAAGCCTCTCCTCCGTTCAGTGCCTCAGACATCTCACAGGTATCACACACCAGTATCCGGGATGTACACTCATAGGAAACAATGTGTTCGAATTTTTAAGATGTGACTCTTCTCATCTAGTGTGCGACCCTCCTTACATTTTATTTTGCTAACGTTGGAAGCACCGGGTTGGAGGACATAATGAATCATAACCCACCAAATTGGCTAGTGAGCTTATTACACCATTTGCATTTGGCGGGTTGGGCCAATTCATCTCAAACTCTGCCTGCAATGTCTATTTTAATGTGTCCAGGTGCTGCCTCAAAGTCAGGCCGGGGGGGGGCGTGGACAAAAAGGATCTCTCTCAAGTCCCCTAAAAAACAAGTCAATAATGGATGGTAAGATACAATCTCTTGATACACCTGACACTTGAACACACACACGAGCAAGTGGTGTTGAAGTTCAAACCAATTGCACATTAGTAACTCTTTCTGCATCTCAGCTGGTGCACTTAAAATCACAACCACATCCACTGACTGGCTTTCTATCTGTGACATCACCATGTGAGAGTCCAGAGGTGAAAATCAAGTTTTTAATATTGTTTATGTCTATGTGGTGTTTTTAATATGCTTTAAGACAAACCCTCTACAAATTCATTAGTCAACATCATTGCTGAGTATTTTCTCCTTAAAACTGCAGTGAACCAAAGACAGTCTCAAACACTGTTGTGGTTCCCATAACTCAAACTTGCAATCATTCTGTTTCTTTTATTCTCTGTTTCATTCCTGTGTTTGCTTGGAGGCTTATTTTAAAGGGTTTGAAGATGTCTGTTCTGTGTTCCCCTAAATGGCAGCCTCAGGTGTTTTATTTGCTTTGTTCTGTGCTCTTTACAGCATTCCAGGCTTCAACCCAGAGGAGCTCTCGTGGAAACACGTCAAAGTTGGATTCCGAGGAGGTATATGCACAAATATCTGCATGTCTTTAAAGGAACACTCCACTTTTTTTTTAGAAATATGCTCATTTTCCAATTCCCCTTGAGTTAATCAGTTGAGTTTTACTGTTTTCGAATCCATTCAGCCGATCTCCGGGTCTGGCGGTAGCACTTTTAGCATAGCTTAGCATAGATCATTGAATCTGATTAGACCGTTAGCATCTCTCTCAAAAAAATGACCAAAGAGTTTCGATATTTTTCCCATTTAAAACTTGACTCTTCTGTAGTTACATCGTGTACTAAGACCGACAGAAAATTAAAAGTTGCGATTTTCTAGGCCAATATGGCTAGTAACTATACTCTCATTCCTGGGTAATAATCAAGGAACTGTGCTGCCGTACCATGGGGTATAGTTACTAGTCATATTGGCCTAGAAAATCGCAACTTCTCATTTTCTGTCAGTCTTGGTACACTATGTAACTTCAGAAGAGTCAAGTTTTAAATGGAAAAAAATACTCTTTGGTCATTTTTTTTTTGAGAGAGAGATGCTAACGGTCTAATCAGATTCAATGATCTATGCTAAGCTATGCTAAAAGTGCTACCGCCAGACCCGAAGATCGGCTGCATGGATTCGAAAACGGTAAAACTCAACAGTTTAACTCTAGGGGAGTTGGAAAATTAGCCTATTTCCCCAAAAAAGTGGAGTGTTCCTTTAACTGTTAAAACCTAACTGATAATTCTGTTAACCCTTTTATCAGGACACACAATGGATGACAAAGAAAGAGATCAACTTTCTTACTAAGTACAAAAACATGAAGTTGAACT
Organism: Phoxinus dragarum; assembly: GCA_033366665.1. NCBI lineage: Eukaryota > Metazoa > Chordata > Actinopteri > Cypriniformes > Leuciscidae > Phoxinus > Phoxinus dragarum. The sequence continues at coordinate 65,091 of JARPMJ010001457.1, read as the reverse complement.
TAATCAGTCTCTTTCACAAACAGTAATTTGTGCAAATATCAATGAAGCTTTTAAGTCTATGACATTAAAGGTTGAGCCCACAGCAAATTGACCTCATTAAGCGTGCAGCATTACAATAATCTAGCCTTGAGGTCAGCAAACAAACTTTTCTGCATTTTGTCATTGAGAGCATATGTCGTAATTTAGATATATAATTTTACGACGGAAAAACAGTTTGGTTACCAACATTCTTCGAAACACAATTACAACTAAAAATGATGTTATGTATTTATTTATTTATAAAGCACCTTTCAGACTACACAGTAACTGCAAATTGCTGTACATTACAAACAGCATAAACAAAAAAGAATAAATAAAATTAAAAAAAAAAGGACAACCAAAAAAAACACCCATTAAAAACTGTTGTTCTGCAGAAAAAAAGTCATACAGGTTTGGAACAACATGAGGGGTGCATAAATGACCGAATTTTAGTCCACCACAACCTCATTCAGAAAACAATATGAAATTATAAATATTTTCATAAAATAGTCTTCTGCAATCGTAACTGTATTTGGAGAGTGTTACTGTATATAGCCTCAGGTCCCTGTTTCTGTAAAGAGATTTTTTTTATAAGAGAAAAGACACTGCATATTTCTTCATAGGATTCCAGATGGGAAAGTGGTCTTGCTGTTCTGTGATATGTAATTTGATTTCATTTGAACTTTTTTGTATTCTTCTTTTCTTTCTCTGTAATCAGATCACCATAGAGGACAGTGACTCAGATGAGAATGTTTCATTTTTAAAAAGTTCCAGGACAAAACAAAAGTAAGTGGTTTACATATTTGCTTTGCTCTTTAGTCTTGCTCAATCAGGTCATTCGGGCTAACTGGCATATGGACTTTTAATGAAGGAATCCTCCGATGTATCCGAAGAAATAAATGTTTAATAATAAATGAGTTGGGCTTGACTCATCAGTCGATTTATTTGTATGACTAAAAACGGTCAATGATTGAAAACAAATTTGAAATCAAGCAAACTAGCAATAGAAAAAACATTATTAAACTGTTATCTTCCCTTAAACGCTTGTATTTAAAGTGTTGGTTAAAGAAACATTTTCCTTTAATGCCTGAAAAAATATTCTCTGAATGAAACTAATAACTAAAAGTAACAGAACATAAACCAGACAATATATTTTAACAGCATAAGTTATTTACAAATGCATACACAGAAACTGGATTTAGTTTAGTAGAGAAACCCTAAGACTGGAAAGCTACATACTGTAAACTATTAACTGTTTTAAAAAAGTAAGAAAGCGTCTTACCCATATCTTCCTTCTTTGCTTAACCAATAGACTGACTTCATTAAGCTCCAGTAAGAGAGGTTCCCAGAGCCAGAGCCAGTCTTTTAAAGGAGTATACTTCGATGATGACGACGATGAGGTAGTGTTAATGTGCACTGGTTTTTGTGTTGGATTTGTTCACAAATTGATCTTTACCTCTTTTTCTTCTCTCAGGATGAGTTTGATCCATTCAAGGGTTCAAGACGACAGCGCAAATGAGGAAATATTTCCAGCTGCTTTTATAGTCCTAATTAATCCTCAAAGTTTTTCCCTCAACGCTTCCACAGTTTTTGCAGAGATTCAAGTAAACTAGTTTGTTCAAGGTTTACATGCCTACCATTGTATTAAAAACGTTGTCACATTTTAAATGTTGAACACTGCTGTCTTTTCTACAGGTCTATTATTATTGTCTCAAGGCTTTATTTGAGGACATGCATCAATGTGTGTTTATCAAAACTAAAGTCTGTTTATGTCTGTTCCATGCCATAAAAACCATAAACATGTCACTCCTCTTATGTGTACATTAGGAAAATAATTATTGCTACAGGGCAGAATATTCTTGTTTTTGCTGCTGACAATTCAGACAGGGACAAATATTAATTTGTTGTTTTATCTCAACAAATATAATTTACAGAAAATTAAATTATACCTGCAAATTATACAGGAATCAACCCCAAACTCATACAATCTATCTTTCATACATCTAAAGTTCCACAGTCTGTATTTGGGTTAATAAACACAAAAGTACTGAAAATATTGCTATAAATTGCACTGACACCTCCCTCTTGACCTTCTGATAAGGTTCATGTTTTTTATAATAACCATGGGGGTAGACATATAATTAACAATGGGATGGGATCTAATCTAGTTTTAAAGCCAAAGCTTAACAAGTGTTATCTGTAGTATTTATATTTACCATTATATTATTAGATATTTTTGACATCCATTAAATGTCTCATGGATGGTTGTTTTTTTGGGTGTTTTTTTTATTAGTTAGTTAGTCCAGGAAAGAGACAGTGTTTGTTTGTTCAGGGAACAAAGTCTCTAAATTATGATATTTAGATGACAAAGTCTTTATAAAATATCTATATCTAAAATCACTACATTTAAATTTCAAACTGTAAAATCATCTTCTGCTAATTTTTCAGGTTTCAAAATAATTCATATTTTAAAAACCTAAGAAAGTGTTCACTTTTTACTTTTAAGTACTGAAGTACACTTAGAAAACTATGGTGTAGAAACAATTTTCAAGAAGAAGATATATTTTAAAGAAAGTTGGTAACCAGACAGTTAATGGGTGCCGTCAACTGTCTTGTTTCCAACATTCTTCAAAAATCTTTTGTGTTTAACAGAAGAAAGAAAGTCATAAATGTTTGGAACAACTTGAGGGTCAGTAAAGTAATGACAACATTTTTTTTTGGGGGGGGGTAAACTATCCTTTTAACTTGAGTACAGTTTCCCAGTACTTTTTACTCCTCTGTTCTGGTTAGGACACAATTTCCCTTCTGTTGATCCAAAGTGTGTTTTCGCTTTCCAGCACTGATTCTTCATAATTTCCTCCTCACTTTAAATAGTCTTAAACTCTGACATTCCTAAACTACATTTTTGTGTTACTTTTTATTTAGTTCATTTCAAGTTGTTTCAAACTCATTCATCCACAATCTCAACCAAACATTAAATGCATTGTCATATTTGAAATGGTTTAGCATAGACAGTGTTCTGTTACACAATTTAACAAAGGAAATCATAAATATAAGCAAAATGGAGCTTTACAAAAGAAAACTTTTGTTACCAAAGGGAAAAAAACACGAAGCACTGGTACACTAGTGTTAAATTGGTACACTAATAATAAATTGAATGGAATAATATATTGTCTTACTCTGATGTTGACTGACTGTCAGATTTTTTTTCTCCACAATCCAGCGTACAATGAATAATTTCTTAAGGAAAACCTGACCGCAGGGGAAAAAATGCTTTTCCATGGTTAAGTAGTGATATACACAAACTGATGAGAGAACGAGATTCGGCATTGAAAGCAGCCCTAAAATCAAAACTAGTAACTGATAGGCTAAAGTTTGTAGGACTGCGAAATAAGGTAACAAAAGAGATTAGGAAATCAAAAGCTACTTTTTTTCTTAATGTCATTGACCAAGCAAAGGGAAATACCAACCTGATTTGGGAGAACAAAGAAGTTGACAGGAAAACATAATAATGGACAGCGCCTGGAAATTAATGATAATCATGTTAATGATAGTATTACACTATCATGAGATTACATTAGATGAGATGTGTGCGGATGGTACCTGCATCACAGCGCTCAGGGAACACCCCTGGTGAGACGCAGGAGGAGCTAGGCCCGGAGCCAAACCACAACGCCCAGAACCTCCGAGTGACTCAAGTCCCGAACCCATGCAGAACATCAGAACATCGTCGGGTAAAATGGCCCCAAGCTAACAAGGAGAAGGAGTGGCTCCGGTTTGATGAAGACGCCGACACCATATTGGAAGCAATAGTTAAGGGTGACGCTGATTGACGGCTCCAGACAATGACCACCATCATCATCAGCCTAGCAGCTGAGAGATTTGGGCTGGAGGAGAAGAAAGCAGTGAACCTCTACATCATGAACAACAGGGCAAACAAGATCCACCAGCTTAGGCAAGAGCTAAAGAGACTGAGGAGGAGGTTCATGGAGGCGAGGCAGAGCTGCGTGTCCTCCTCCGCAATAAGTTTATGACTCTGAGGAGAGCGGAGTGGCACAGGAGGAGAAGGAAAGAGAGGGCCAGGAAGCGGGCTGCCTTTATAGCGAATCCCTTTGGGTTCACAAAGCAGCTACTTGGGAAGAAACGGAGTGGCCAGCTCACCTGCTCCAAAGCTGAGATCAACCGCCACCTCAGAGACACCTTTTGTGACAGATCCAGGGAGCAAGAGCTGGGCCACTGCCAGCACCTGATTGAACCACCTGTACCAACTCTGGACTTTGAAGGGAAGGAGCCCAGCTGGAAGGAGATCCAGGAGTTGATCAAAAAGGCAAGAGCAAGCTCAGCCCCAGGACCTAGTGGGGTACCTTACAGGGTTTATAATAGCTGCCCGAAGCTACTCCACAGGCTCCTGAAGGTTACAGTGGGGAGAACAAGTATTTGATACACTGCCGATTTTGCAGGTTTTCCCACTTACAAAGCATGTAGAAGTCTGTCATTTTTATCATAGGTACTCTTCAACTGTGAGTGACGGAATCTAAAACAAAAATCCAGAAAATCACATTGTATGATTAAGTAATTAATTTGCATTTTATTGCATGGCATAAGTATTTGATACATCAGAAAAGCAGAACTTAATATTTGGTACAGAAACCTTTGTTTGCAATTACAGAGATCACGTTTCCTGTAGTTGTTGACCAGGTTTGCACACACTGCAGCTGGGATTTTGGCCCACTCCTCCATACAGACCTTCTCCAGATCCTTCAGGTTTCTGGGCTGTCGCTGGGCAATACGGACTTTCAGCTCCTTCAGAAGATTTTCTATTGGGTTTAGGTCTGGAGACTGGCTAGGCCACTCCAGGACCTTAAGATTCTTCTTACGGAGCCACTCCTTAGTTGCCCTGGCTGTGTGCTTCGGGTCGTTGTCATGCTGGAAGACCCAGCCACGACCTGAGGGAAGGAGGTTGTTGGCTAAGATCTCGCAATGCATGGCCCCATCCATCCTCCCCTCAATACGATGCAGTCATCCTGTCCCCTTTGCAGAAAAGCATCCCCAAAGAATTGTTTCCACCTCCATGCTTCATGGTTGGGATGTTGTTCTTGGGGTTGTACTCATCCTTCTTCTTCCTCCAAACACAGCGAGTGGAGTTTAGACCAAAAAGCTCTATTTTTGTCTCATCAGACCACATGACCTTCTCCCATTCCTCCTCTGGATCATCCAGATGGTTATTGGCAAACTTCAGACATGCGCTGGCTTGAGCAGGGGGACCTTGCGTGTGCTGCAGGATTTTAAGTGCGTAGTATGTTACTAATGGTTTTCTTTGAGACTGTGGTCCCAGCTCTCTTCAGGTCATTGACCAGGTCCTGTCGTGTAGTTCTGGGCTGATCCCTCACCTTCCTCATGATGATTGATGCCCCACGAGGTGAGATCTTGGATGGTGCCCCAGACCGAGGGAGATTGACCGTCATCTTGAACTTCTTCCATTTTCTAATAATTGCGCCAACAGTTGTTGCCTTCTCACCAAGCTGCTTGCCTATTGTCCTGTAGCCAATCCCAGCCTTGTGCAGGTCTACAATTTTATCCCTGATGTCCTTACAATGCTCTCTGGTCTTGGCCATTGTGGAGAGGTTGGAGTCTGTTTGATTGAGTGTGTGGACAGGTGTCTTTTATACAGGTAACGAGTGCAGTATTAACAGGTGCAGTTAATACAGGTGCAAACTAACAGGTCTGTGAGAGCCGGAATTCTTACTGGTTGGTAGGTGATCAAGTCAAGTCATCTTCATTTATATAGCGCTTTTAACAATGTAGATTGCCTCAAAGCAGTTTTAGACAGATAAACGTATACTTAAAGGACAATTCCGGTATTTAACACCTTGAGTCTATATTGTAGTTTGTTTTGGATGAACAAGAGTGGTGGACAACATTTTTTTGACAATGGTTCCTCTCTCGAGTTTTTGACTATAATAGAATTGGCCACGGACCCATTTAACAATGGAGTCAAAATGTCATTAAAACAGCCTTTAACATTAGTTTTCAAAACTGTGCAACTCACCGAGTGATTAGTGATGTTAGTTGATGTTCCAGAAACAAAAAGTGTTGCGAAATACAGTTTCTGTCGTGTTTTATTCGTCATTTTGTAAAATCCCATTGAATTCTGTTGAAGGACTGAGTGCTCGTTAATATAAATGCACTACCGGAAACGGAAAGGGGGCTGTTTACATTTGGTCGATGTAGTCTTTTTGCTCGCTTCCGTTTCTCATAAGGCTAGCGAGCAGAGCAACTGTGCTCCGGGAGAGTAAGCTAAATAAACAAACAAAACCTTCATTAATTGTTACTTGTAACATGGATTATGAAAAGTGGAATATGGAGGACCCGCTCGATTTCGATCCCGCGAGACATAAACATCGGTTATCGCCATCAAGTGGTCGGGAGTGTGCTAACGCTTCAGATTCAAATATTGAGCGGAAGTTACACGGTTATGAAGTGTCTGAAAAAATAGTTCCACTATAGCAAAATAAACGGATTGGAATCATATATTGTGACGATATATTGTTTATAATCATCAACGAACACCACTAACCACTCGGTGAGTTTAACAGTTTTGTAAACGAACATTATTGGCTGTTTTAATGACATTTTTGGACTTGCCCATTGACTCCAATGTTAAATGGGTCCATGGCCAATTCTATTATAGTCAAAAACTCGAGAGAGGAACCATTGTCAAAAAAATGTTGTCCACCACTCTTGTTCATCCCAAAACAAACTACAATATAGACTCAAGGTGTTAAATACCGGAATTATCCTTTAAGGTAACAGATTGTTTTGGCTTTATAGCGGTTCTTGAATAATGTTTTTTTCCAGCTAAAGTTAGTTTTGATTGATTCACTTCCGTCGAAATTATCATTTGTTATTAAATTAGGGGCCGCCAAGACGACACCGTTCTCTCTAAACAGACTTGTGCTGTAGACTTGAACCTGTGATAAAAGCTGATGGCGTTCGCATGTGCATTAAGAATTGATTCTATAGTTATGTGCGTTTGAATATATGTGTGCTGGATTGTAATTCCCTACAAACCATGCCTAAACTAACTACTTGTCTTGCCTATACATTTTGATACAGAATTTTATTTGATCACTTCGGGGTAGGTACGCAAACCCAATTTCCCCACAACGCTTTATCTGTAGAGTGGTAAAGGGATCCTCCATAGGGAGAGGCTAGTTGGCACTTCAGCACTGCGTTGTCATCGGGTCCAGGCGAAGGTCCTTCGTCAGATCTGGATACGGCCTGGATCCGGCAAGGCTGCGGGAAAACCTCGGGATAAACAAAGACACTAAAATTAGCTTAGATGCCATTCATCTTATGATGTAACGAGTACATCAGGATTTAAGGGAAGTGTTCCCAGTTCCGGCTGACCTAATCTATGCAGACTAACATTGAATTATAGAAGTTGATAATGTATTATGTGAATGCTAGGTCAAAGAGATGTGTCTTTAATCTAGCTTTGAACTGACAAGAGTGTGTCTGCTTCCCGGACAATGGTAGGAAGACTGTTCCAAAGTTTTAGTGCTAAATAGGAAAAGGATCTACCGCCAGCAGTCGATTTTGATATTGCAAACTGATAACGGTCAGATAAGTATGATTTAAACCATGCTAGTTCAATTCCACTAACACTAACATCGTTTTCTAGTCTATTTAAAAGGATGTTGTGGTCAATGGTGTCAAATGCAGCACTAAGATCGAGTAACACTAAAAGAGAGATACAACCACGATTGGATGATAAAAGCAAATAATTTGTGACTCTAACGAGAGCTGTCTCGGTACTAGTGTTGTCACGGTACCAAAATTTCAGTATTCGGTACCGATACCTGTGAAAATCCACGTTTCTCGGTACCAATTTCGATACCAAAGCTAATTTAGATTAAATTTGCATATATTAAAGTGTATACAGAGGCGCGCCTGGAAAACGAATGTGAACGGATCTTTTCTCCTTTCTTGTCAACAAGTGGATTCAGAGCCACCGCATTAGCAGCGCCGCCGGTCGCCATGTCTCAGTGTGTTTATGAAGAGGACGCAACTGTGCACCGTTCGGACAGCGCATCAAGAACCGGATTAATCCGATACTTCGGTACCACCGGTACTTAAGAAAAGCTGGTACCGTAACCATTTAATTTTTTTAGTACCGAAATGGTACCGAAGTACCGGGTCTTTTGACAACACTACTCGGTACTATGGTACGGTCTAAATCCGGACTGGAAATCCTCGCAGATATCATTTCTTTCTAGAAAGGAACACAGTTGTGAGGGTACTGTTTTTTCTAATATCTTTGACAGAAAAGGCAGATTAGAGATCGGCCTGTAATTGACTAAACCGCTTGTTAAAAAAACGCAACTTGATCTTACAAAATTATAGCCAGCTTAAAGGTTTTTGGTACGTATCCTGACAAAGACGAATTAACGATATTAAGAAGAGGATCTATGACATCTGGAAGCATCTCTTTCAGCAGCTTAGTCGGTATAGGGTCTAACATACAAGTTGTCGATTTAGATGAATTAACGAGTTTGCAAAATTCTTCCTCTCCTATAGCAACAAATGAATAAAAAATTTCCTCAGGGAGACTACAATGCTCTCGCTGATGCAATAATGTAGTAGACGGTTGCATAGTTCTAATTTTGTCCCTGATATTTATCGATCTTATAAGTGAAGAAGTTCATAAAGTCAATTACTGCTGTGTTGCTTGGAAACTTCTGGGCTTGAAGCTTTCTTTTTCGTTAGTTTATCCACTGTTTCAAATAAATACCTAGGATTGTGTTTATTTTCTTCTAATAGGGTTGAAAAATAAGCAGATCTAGCAGCTTTTAAAGCCTCTCTGTAAGCAATCGAGCTCTCCTTCCATGAAAACCCGAAATACCTCTAGTTTTGTTTTCTTCCAGTTGCGCTCCATTTTTCTGTCTGCTCTCTTAAGGGCCTGAGTGTGCTCGTTGTACCACGGCATTGGACTATTTTCTTTAATCTTCTTTAAGTGCAGCGGAGCAACTGTGTCTAAAAGAGAGAGTTAAAAGTTTCTGTTGCAATATCAAGTTCTTCTAAGCTATCCGGGATGCTGAGATGATGAAACTGATTAGGAAGATTATTGATAAAGCAATCTTTAGTGGCAGAAGTGATCGGTCTAACATATTTATAACACGGAGTCGGCTTTGCAGCCTTGGCTAAATGTAATTTACATGAGACTAGATAAAAATCTGAGATGTCATCGCTCTGCAGCAGTGTTTCAACGGCATCAACATCTAATTCCATGCGATAATATTAGATCTAGAGTATGATTACGACAATGAGTAGGTCCTGACACGTGTTGTCTAACTCCAATTGAGTTTACAATGTCTTTAAATGCCAATCCCAATGCGTCTTTTTTCATTATCTATGTGTATATTAAAATCACCAAATATTACTATAAATTACAGCAACACCTCCTCCTATGCGTGTCAGACGAGGTTCATGTTTATAACCGTAATCTTGTGGGGTTGACTCATTTAAAGCAATGTAATTGTTTGGTTTTAGCCAGGTTTCTGTCAAACACAGCACATCTAGGTTATAATCTGAAATCATATCATAAACTATTGGCGCTTTTGAAGAGATCGAATATTCAGCAACCCAAGCTTTATCATTTGCTCATCTGTATTATATCTGTTTTTTATTTGTTGAACATCAATTAAATTTTTAACCTTAGATGGGTTTGGACGTTTTTTGGATTTCCAAATTCGGGGAACAGACACAGATACCATATGATGATATCTAGGTGAAAGAGGCTGTATGTGATGGGATTTCTCTGACCTTGGTGACGTGAGGCCGCTAGCAGACGGTCGGTTAAGCCAGTCTGTCTGCTTCCTGACCCGAGCCCCAGATTGTCATGTTTTATCTCTAAGGGTGTACTCACACTAGCCAGTTGAGAGAGGGAGAGGGAGAGGGAGAGGGGAGAGAGGGAGAGGGAGAGGGAGAGGGAGAGGGAGAGGGAGGGAGAGAGAGAGAGAGAGAGAGACCACCTGACCGCATTTGACCACCCCCAGGTGTGCTTACTTATAGATAACTTCATAGAATATGATTATCCTCATAATAAAGATGGCGTAAATCTGGCTGTAGAAAACATAAATTACATATTTGACTATCTAGCAACAATATCTAATCTTAAAACCACTAAGAAAAATCATAAGCAAACAAAAGAATGAAAAATGGTTTGATTCGGATTGTAAAAGAATAAAGAAAAATTTAAGACAACTTGCAAATCAAAAACACAGACAACCAGACGATTCAGATTTACGTCTTCATTACTGTGAGGAGCTTAAAACATATAAAAATACACTCAGAAAGAAGAAAGAACAGTATATCCAAAATCAGCTCAAAACTATTGAAGATTCGGTCCATTCAAACAGTTTTTGGGACAACTGGAATCTCCTGAATAAAAAGAACCATGAACAAATTACTATACAAGATGGAGACACCTGGAAAAATCACTTTGAACAACTTTATAGCAAATTAGACATGAATATAAAACAAACACAAATATATGAAAAATTAAACCATATAGAAAACATAATTGGCAAACACCAAAATCCGCTAGATTACCCAATCACAGAAAAAGAGCTGATAGATAAAATACAGGCTCTGCCAACAAAAAAGGCAAGAGGACCAGACGGCATCCTTAACGAGATGATTAAAAATATAAACCCCAAATTCAAATCGGCCATAATGAAACTGTTCAACTTGGTTCTGAGTGTAGGTCATTTCCCTGACAGCTGGAATAGAGGACTCATAACGCCCATATTCAAGAGTGGAGACAAATCAGACCCGAACAACTACAGAGGCATCTGTGTGAGCAGTAATCTGGGGAAGATGTTCTGCAGCATCATCAACGCAAGACTCGTTCACTTCCTCACAGAGCACAATGTCCTGAGCAAAAGCCAGATTGGATTTTTACCAAATTTTAGAACATCAGATCATATCTTCACCCTACATACCCTGATCGATAAATACATCAACCAAAACAAAACTAAAATATTTGCTTGCTTTGTAGATTTCCAGAAGGCCTTTGATTCGATTTGGCATGAAGGCCTTCTTTTTAAACTTCTAGAATCGGGTATCGGGGGCAAAACATTCAACATTATAAAAACAATGTATTCAAACAATCAATGTGCAATTAAAATTGGCAATAAACAAACTGAGTTCTTCACTCAAGGGCGAGGTGTGAGACAGGGCTGCCCACTATCACCGACCCTCTTCAATATCTACATTAATGAATTGGCGAAACTCCTAGAGGAGTCAGCAGCTCCTGGCCTCACACTACATGACTCCACTATAAAGTTCCTCCTGTATGCAGATGATCTGGTCCTGCTGTCTCCAACAGAAGAGGGTCTACAGCAGAACCTGGACATCCTGCATCAGTTCTGTCAGACCTGGGCCCTGAACATTAACCCAACTAAAACTAAAGTACTAACCTTTCAGAAAAGACCCAGATGTCAGGGAAAGAGTCACAATTTCACCCTCGGTATGACCAAACTTGATCATACCACAAGCTACACATACCTCGGGCTGAAAATCAGTGCAACCGGAAACCTAAATTTGGCCCTGAATGAACTGAAGGAGAAAGCAAGAAGGGCCTTCTATGCCATCAAAAAATCTATCCAAATTGAAATACCAATCAGAATCTGGCTCAAAATATTCCAATCAGTTATAGAACCAATTGCATTATATGGCAGTGAAGTTTGGGGTCCTCTCTTAAATCACCAATTTGACAAATGGGACAAAAATCCGATAGAAACCCTGCATGCCGAGTTTTGTAAGAGTATCCTGAGAGTCCAGAGGAACACACCGAACAACGCATGCAGGGCAGAATTAGGCCAGTATCCACTACTAATACACGTGGAGAAACGAGCCTGCAAATTTTGGAAACATCTAAAAATGAGTGACCCCAACTCTTATCATTTTAAAGCCCTTAAAAGCCATGAGATGAACAGTGAGAAGAGCCCCCTCCTTCAGCTGGTCCTGAGGCTCCACACACACACACACACACGACTCACAGTGATCAGCCTCAGGACACGGACACCCTCATCCACACAATCCGGCCCAACCAAATTATAAAAGCACAACAGGAGAATTACCTGAACTATTGGACTGAAACCACAAAAAAACAAAGTAAACTTGAATGTTATTTGGCCCTAAATAGAGACTACACACCCGCAGAATACCTGAGTACAGTGAAAGACTGTAAACTCAGAAGAATGATGGCGAGGTACAGACTGAGCAATCACACACTGAGTGTAGAGACGGGCAGATACAGACAGCACTGGCTGCCCAGAGAGAGCCGCATCTGCCCGCACTGTGACCAGGGAGAAGTGGAGACAGAGCAACACTTCCTCACCAGCTGCCCCAACTATGAGGACATTAGAGGGACTTTTTACACAAAATTTGAAATACTTTACCCTAACTTCATCAAACTAAACAAAAAAACACAATTTTAACATCTATTTATTAGGAGAAAAAAGAGGACTGTATCATACTAGCGGCAAGATACATTGATGCTTGTCACAAAAAGAGAGAGTTGACGACCAATCAGTGATGCGCTCACACACACACACACACACACACACACACATAATTCTAACTTTTCACAGATTTCTGAAATGTTCATAGTGTTCTACCATTTATTTATTTTACATTTATTTAAAATTAATTATTTTCTGTACTAAATCATTTTCTATGTTGTATTGATGCTTTGGCAATACAAGATGTATTTTTGTCATGCCAATAAAGCTTTCTGAATTGAATTGAATTGAATTGAGAGAGAGAGAGAGAGAGAGAGAGAGAGAGAGAGAGAGAGAGAGAGACGTTTAACCACCACTTTTATTTATTTTAATATTTTTATTTTATTTATTTTATCATGTTATTAAATGATCAACACATTTTCATAATTTGTAACAATAAAACAACGAGTAATAAATAACATTTTAAATACAATATTAATTCCTTCACATTTCAACAATACCACTTAAACACTAATTTATCATCATCATTCAAAAAAATAAAATTTGCATTTATACACCACTTTCTTTTAAAAGTAAGCATATCATTGTTCATTTTATAAAATTCATACTCTATTTTAACTCTAGATTCCATCAAAGCTTTAAACAATTCTACTATATTAATTCTTTTATCTTCATTTTCGATTTTATAAGCTTTCCAAATAGTTAACTTCGCTTGACCAATTAGAAAATTGGAGAAAGTGCAGGACTCAATCTGAGACTTAATATATTTAAACCCAAAAATGAATACTGTTTTTGAAAAGTTCCAACCAAAGCCTTCAAATATATTTTCTAAGAGATTCAAAAAAGGTATGATTCTGTAACATTCGAAAAAGATGTGAAACACAGTATCTAATACATTACAAAATTTACAAACTGAAGATGTACTAAAGTTGCACTTGAACAAAAATGTTTTTGTTGCTAATGCACAGTGCAGGATACGCCACTGTAGATCTCCTGATCGTTTGGGCAATGGACTTTTATAAAACACATGCCATGAAGGTGATTGAACATCAGGGACAGATAGATAGCTCCTCCATTTTGTATCCGTCTTATTTTTAAAATGTTCACAGAATCTTGCCTTCACACAAGCTATATACAAAAGTCGCTTACTGCTTTCTGAAAATGACATATGTTGAAGTTCTTGTAAGGAAATGAGTTGTCTCATGTCTCCATTTTCCTGCCAATTATGTGGTGTAACAAATAACTCGGGAAAAAAACTTTGATTTAAACCATTAACAAACAAATCTTCAAGAAACTAGTTAAATAATACCGGAAACAATGATTTTAACTTGCTTAGAACATTCTTCACTATCCTTTCTGACTTCCTGCCCATTTGTTTAGTTATTACTTGTGCACAAAACCACGTATTATGTTCTGTGTCAACTAGATCTGCCACTTTCAAAACACCAGATGAAATAAAAGTGTTGATTTCAATACTTGGCAAGTTAGACGGATGACATAGCCATGAATTATGAAAAAGTGGTTCTTCAAGACCAAAATGATCTTCTCTTTCCATCTTAAATATACTCCATGCTCTTAATACAGACTGATAAAATCCATTAATACCCAAACTTTTGGTTACATTGTTAGAAGGAATAAATGTCTATCAAATGAATAAATCAGGAATAAATGTCTATCAAGTCCCATTTTGCTAACAGCTCGTAATACTGCTAAACCACACATAATCCATGGTTGTGGATCAGTGTTATACAGCAGTTTTTGAGCCGATTGTAATCTCATGGCTTTCCATTTAGAGGTTAGATCAATGAGACCTTGACCGCCCTCAAACACAGGTAAGCTTAGTATGCCTGGATGAAGCCAATGATGTCCTCCCCAGAAAAAGTTCACAAAGTGTTTCTGGAGTAGCTGTAGAAGTCCAGCTGGAGGGTCTAGAACAGTCAGTCGATGCCACATCATTGAAGCGGCTAAATTGTTTATCACTAAGACTCTGCCTCTATATGATAACTGTGGCTGAATCCAACTCCATCTCTTCAATCGTCCCAAAATCTTTTCAACCACTCCATCCCAGTTTCTTGTCATATATTGTTGAGTGCCAAAAAAGATTCCGAGGATCTTCAACCCCTCTGTGTTCCAGTGGCACTGCTCTGGAAGACGAGGTGGGACTTCTTCCTGCCACTGACCACAAAGTAAGGCTTCTGTTTTGTTCCAGTTTACCTTTGCTGAAGATGCTTTCTGAAACCAGTGCAGACACTTGTTCAATTGAAAAATATCTTCTTGAGATCTTATTATGACCGTAACATCATCAGCGTAGGCAATAAGCCTTACTGTAGTGGTTTCGGATATATTGGGATTGAGAACTGAGATACCTTGTAGCTTTTCTCTTAGAACTCTTAATAAAGGTTCGATGGATATTGCATAAGAGTCCGACAGGCTGCATCCTTGTCTTACACCTCTACGCACAGGAAAAGTTCTTGTTAATGTCCCGTTTATCTTCAGCATACTAAACACATCTGTGTAAAGTAGCTTGATCCATGAGATGAACTGTTCTCCAAATCCAAAGGATGACAAGGCATTAAAAAGGTATTCGTGGTCGACTCTGTCGAATGCCTTTTCCTGGTCGAGTGATAGCAGGCCCACGTCAAGTCCATAAATCTCTGTGAAATGCAATAAATCTCGTACAAGAAAAAGGTTATCAAAAATAGAACGTGTTGGAATACAATAAGACTGGTCCTTATAAATGATTGAAGCCATAACATTTTTCAAGCGGTTTGTTAATGCCTTTGAAAGTATCTTATAATATATCCCTAAAAGGGAGATAGGGCGCCAGTTCTTTACAAGTCCTAGATCTCCTTTCTTCGGCAATAGCGTAATTACTGCTCTTCTGCAGCTGAGAGGAAGAATTCTTGATTTCTCACATTCAAGAAACACAGCATGTAGATCTGGTCCAATCAATGACCACAAAGCCTTGTAGAACTCGGAGGTCAGTCCGTCCAGTCCCGGAGACCGTCCCGCAGACTGCTGTTTAGCAGCCTCACTCAGCTCTTCGAGTGAAAGTGGCTTTTCTAATTGTGTCTTCTCATTTTCGTTCAGCTTTGGAGTTCCAGGACGAAAAAAGTCTGTTGCTTCAGAATCACAAGGTTCAGCACTGTATAGTTCTTCATAAAAACACAAAACTTGTGAAGTAATTTCTCTCTTATCTGTTGTCTCTCTTCCATCAGACAATTTAAGATGATTAATTGACTTCCTTTCTCGAACCTTTTTCTCCAGAGAAAAAAAGAAAGATGTTGAAGAGTCCATGCTGTTAAGCTGAGTGAATCTTTTTTGTACTATTGTTCCTTGATCTCTTTCTTCGTGCAAATTTTTCAGGAGAAAATTATATTGTTCAAGCAAATCCACACTTGTTCCACCGCTTTCACTTATGGAACTATTCAATCTCATAATTTCTTGTTCCAGCAGTTCGATTTTCTTCTGAATTTCTTTTGTATTATTTCTTACATACTGCTGGCAAAAAGACTGAATGTGGATTTTCCCAACGTCCCACCACTGACTTAGGGATTTAAACTCTGTCTTTCTCTCTCTCCAAGCTCTCCAAAAGAAAGCGAATAAATGTACAAACGTACGATCTCGCAACAAAAGGTTATTAAAATGCCAATAAGATTTAAAAGTAGTACTCGATGTTGTAATTGTAACAGAGACATAGAAATGGTCAGAAATTGGTGTAGGAACAATTTTACTATCAAAAATTGCTCCTCTCCGACATTTCTGAACATATATTCTGTCTAGTCTAGCACCCGATATCTTATTGGAGTTCACTTTTAACCATGTGTACTGCCTAATTTTGGGGAAAGATTCTCTCCACACATCTACAAGAGAATAAAAAGTTATTACTTTCTTAAGAGCATCGGCGGAGTTAGGATGCGGTTCGTCATGATTCCGATCGACTGCATGATCAAGAGTACAATTAAAATCTCCAGCCACAATAATCAAGTTATCACGAGGAATACTAATCATAGCATCCTGTAATTTCTTAAAGAATAAAACTCGTTCGTACCCAACATTAGGAGCATATACATTAATAAAAGAAAAAGACAAACCTTGTAAAATAATATCTACCCGCTGCATTCTTCCAGGAATAATTTCTATCATATTGGAAGCATTACCCTGAACGCCTTCCGATATGAGAACAGCAACTCCAGCACTTACACTGGAACCATGGCTGAGAAAAACCTGTCCTTTCCATTCGCTCAGCCATTCTGCCTGGTTAGATGCATCTGTGTGTGTTTCTTGCAAAAATATCACACTTGACTTTTTAAAAGCCAAAACTTTTAAAAGTGCACTTCTCTTTTCTTTATTACGACACCCATTTACGTTTAAAGATCCAGTATTTATGGATGTCATAATATCTTAATGCAGCAGGTGATATCTACACAAGGCTGTCTCCTTCCAAACTCTTAGCGGCTACTCTTTTCCATATCTTGATGAATCATCTTCTTTACTTTGGTCATTATTTTTTTAAGACGATACCGTTTTTGTATACTAAACTCCTCAACTGTTGTATTTATCATCACCTCTCTACAAGACACTAAAAATCTTCTCAAATCTGGAAAAAACATATCAAATTGTGGATTCCGTACACCTTTAGTTTCGTCAAGGAAGGCACTAATCTCTTTTGTAGAATAAACTTTTGTTTCACAGCCACTCAATTCTGATGTGCCTGTTTGAGAATTGATGTCTCCCATTTCGAAAAAACTCCCTTCACTCTCACATTCATCATCTGACTCACTATCAGACCTGGCGACACTAGAGCCGGCTGTAAACGACTGACTACAGTTTGCATTTACTTCATCTGATTTATCATCATTTTTGTCATTTGTTTCTACATACTCCATCACTACATCTTCCTCTCTGTCTTTAGACTGAGAAGGTAGGCCTATTTGTTGTGCTTCTGTACTTTCATTTTCTTTTTCCACAGCTTTAGCACATGCAGCGCCATCTACTGGCTGGTCATCTCCAGTGTTTACATTATTTATCTCTACATTTCTCTCAACAGCTTCATCTATTACTTCTTGAACGGCAGTTTTATTCTCTTGAACAGCTACATTATTTTCTTGAACAGGAGTTTTATTCTCTTGAACAACTGCATTGTTTTCTTGAATGGTATTTTTTTCCCCTTGAACGGCTGTATTATTTTCTAGTACCGCAGTTTTATTCCCCTGAACGGTCGCATTCTTTTCTTGAACGGCCGCATTATTCTCCTGAACATTGTTTTTGGGAGTTGTTTGTGAACCTGCCGAAATGTTTACGCTCTCTTGTTTGGGACATGTCTGTTTCTGATGTCCATGTTCACCACACGAAAAACACCGCATATAATCTGAAGTGATAAAGATTGTATAATCTTTACCCTCTACTGCTATTTTTAGCACCAGATTAAGCGGCTCATTTTGCGCATTTGGTATCATGTACGTGAAACGTCGGAAAGACGTTTGTTTAAAATTCGGATTTTTAAGACCCAAAGGAATCATCTTGATCGGAGCAGTTAATGTTCCGTACCTTTCAAGAATTTCTTTCAAAGTTCCTTCTTTTATGAACGGTGGTACATTTGAAAGTACAACTTTCTTGGAAGGATTTGATAAAGGCAGTACCGGTAAAAATGTATCATTCACAACAAGTCCTTTCACAACAGTTCATCAACCATTGAAACTTCTCTAAGAAAAATAACGAGTGCTCTGTTCATTCTTGAGGCAGATTTAATGTTTAAACCACCGACCTGTTCGCTGATCGCTATCAGTACGTCCTCAATTGACATAGAATCATCCGGTGTACACTTGCAACCATGGTCGAGGGTCAACCGTGAGAAATCGCTTCCTAGCTCCATACCCGCGCGCGATTTTGCGCTGACCGAAGTCAGCGCTCCGAAGTTAAACAGACAATTTTACAAGGCAGTTTATAATATTAAGAAGAAAAGAAAAAAACAGAGAACGCCGCAGAACAACAACGTGCTCTGATCCAAACACTCTCGCCGCTACCCACAATCCTCAGAGAGAGAGAGAGAGAGAGAGAGAGAGAGAGAGAGAGAGAGAGAGAGAGAGAGAGAGAGAGAGAGAGAGAGAGAGAGAGAGAAGAGCAGCACCATCCCAGAAGGTATGAATACCATCTCTTTTCAACAGGTCAGGTTTGCCCCAAAAACGTTTCCAATTGTCTATGAATTCTATATTATTAAGCGAACACCACTTCGACAGCCAGCCATTGAGTGATGACAATCTGCTAACTATCTCATCACTCCTGCGAACAGGAAGGGGGCCCTGCGCTCTCTACTATGAGCATCTCATCTCTCCATTATGACGACCTGGTCGTCATCCTGCAACTGTTACATGCTGGAATGTGCGTTCTCTTTGCATTAGTTCTGACATGGACTGCGTCTCACCTCGTAAATAAGCTCTAATTGATGCAGAACTACTCCGACTTAACATCTCTATCGCTGCCCTGAGTGAAACTTGGCTGACAGTTGGCTCTGTCCAGCAAAAAAACTACTTTATTCTGGAACGGATACCCAGGCGGTGACAGACCAATGCACACGGTTGGCTTTGCAATCTAAAACAAGCTACTGTCCTCAGTGGAAAAACATGTGCCCATCTCTTCACGTCTCTCCTCACTGCGCCTGCACACAAACTGTGGCCCAGTTACAATCATAGCCACTTACGCCCCTACACTGACTTCTGATCTATATGTAAAGGAATCTTTCTACAACTTTCAAACATTATTCAGAAGACCTCTTCAACCGAACGTTTGATGATCCTTGGTGACTTAAATGCCCGAGTGGGTGCTAACTCTAGTGCATGGCCTGACATTCTGGGAAGCCATGGATATGGCAAAATGAATGACAAAACGGTCAGCGCCTACTGGAACTTTGCAGCACCCACAAACTCTGTGTTCCCCCCTCATTCTTTCAGGGCTCAAGTTCCTCCAATGTGACCTGGTGTCATCCACGTTCTAAGCGCTGGCACCAACTTGACCATGTACTGGTGAAGCGTGCGCATTTTAAGGAAGTAACACACTGCCGATCACTGCACTCAGCAGATTGTGACACTGATCACGCCCTTCTACGTTGTAAATTAAGGATGGTCCCATGCAAGTTTCATTACGCAAGGCAAGCCTACTCCTCGTCTGGATGTTTCTGCAACCTATGCTCCTGCGTCGCATCATGCGTTCCAGGAACTACTTGCTTCCAGCTTTGACTCTTCACCTCCTCATGCGGATATCACGGATGCCTGGCAGCACTTCCACTCTGTTACCACAAAGGCTGCATTCTCCATCTTTAGAAAAACGATCCAGATCACAGCCTGACTGGTTCAAAACCCATGCCAGCCTCCTCCTACCTGCAATTGACAAGCGTTTAGCCAGACTGTTATATCTGCAGCATAACACTCACTCAAATAAGGCAGCATTGAAGCAGGCATGCCACAATGTCCAACGGTCATCCCCCACAGCCATGCAGGCTTACTGGAGCACACTGTGTGACTGTATTGAGTCAAGTGCATCCACTGGAAACATCCGAGGTGTCTTTGAAGGTCTAAAAGAAGCCTTAGGCCCAGTCCCTAAAAATCCTCTCCACTCTGTTCCCTATCAGGCGAACTTCTGACCGATTTGGAATCTCAATTGGCGAGATGGGCTGGGCACTACAGCCTTCTCTGTGCTCAGCCTGTCACAGACACAGCACTGAAAAATAACAAGCTGACGGCCTCACCATAAGGTTGTATGCACACTGTAACAACTTCACATGAATATCTCTGCTCAGTCTTGCTGGCAAGATATTTGCTCGCACTAAAAAAAAAGTTTATTGATCAGCATAAACATCTGTTCTTGGTGGTTGTATACTTGACCAAGGCCTTTGACTATGTTAGTCGATCTGGACTTTTCCTTATTCTACAAAGACTTGGCTGCCCTCCAAAAGTTACTGAAGGTGATCACTGAGTTTCATGAGGGCATGAAGGCAACTGTACAGTCTGAAGGCACTCGCTCTGACGAGTTCCAGATAAGATGTGGGGTAAAGCAGGAATGTGTGTCCTTGCTCCTACCCTCTTCGGCCTTCCTCTGTGCCTTCCCTGATGACTCGGGTATCCTTCTACAAACCCGCAGCTCAGGAAAACCGTTCAATCTGGCCAGACTGCGGGCGAAGACTAAAGTATGTAATGTTCTGGTACGTGAGCTGCTTTATGCTGATGATGCTGCATTTGTTGCCCACTCAGGCTGAACTACAACTACTCTACTCATCTTTTGCTGCTCATGTCTAGAGTTAGACAGTTATCCTTGCCCAACCTGCAACCCTAATGTCTATCTGTGGTAGACAAATTCACCTACCTTGGTTCCACAGCATCAAACAGCAATAACCTTGACGCAGAGCTTGACATGCGCATTGGGAAGGCATCATCATGTTCAATTCAATGTTTGGAAAATTGAGCAAGCGTGTCTGGCACAACAAGAACCTCTCATTGCTCCTCAAAGTCCGTGTGTACCATGCATGTGTACTGAGCACCTTACTATATGCAAGTGAGACATGGACAACATACAGGAGGCACGAACATCGCCTCAACGCCTTCCATTTTTGCTGCCTTCGTTCCATACTGGGTGTATGCTGGAAGGATACTGTCAGCAGCCATATCACCCTGTAGCCCAAGACTGGTTTCCCACTGAAGCTAAGCGGGGCTGAGCCTGGTTAGTACTTGGATGGGAGACCTCCTGAGAAAATCAGGTTGCTGCTGGAAGAGGTGTTAGTGTGGCCAGCAGGGGGCGCTCACCCTGTGGTCTGTGTGGGTCCTAACGCCCCAGTGCAGTGACGGGGACACTATAGTGACAAAGAGCGCCGTCCTTCAGATGAGACGTTAAACCGAGGTCCTGACTCTCTGTGGTCATTAAAAATCCCAGGATGTCTTTCGAAAGAGTAGGGGTGTAACCCCGGCATCCTGGCCAAATATGCCCAGTGGCCTCTGTCCATCATGGCCTCCTAATCATCCTCCTATATATACTAATTGGCTTCATCACTGTCTCCTCTCCACCAGTAAGCTGGTGTGTGGTGGGCGTTCTGGCGCAATATGGCTGCCGTCGCATCATCCAGGTGGATGCTGCACATTGGTGGTGGTTGAGGAGATTCCCCCCCTTCTATGTAAAGCGCTTTGAGTGTCCAGAAAAGCGCTATATAAATGTAATGAATTTATTAATTAGGATCATGTGCCAAACTCTGTCATACTTGAGAGAACTGGTTCCAGTGACCTGTATACCATCCTTCGTGAACGCCACCTCCGTTGGACTGGGCATATTTATCGAATGAATGACACTCGCCTTCAAAAAATCTTGCTTTATGGCGAGCTGGCAAATGCCCCCCGCAAACATGGTTTTCTACGTTTTAAAGACGTCATTAAGAGGGATCTTCAGGCTTTCTCCATCAACCGACAGACCCAATCGACAGACCCAACTGGCGCGCAGCAATTAACAACGGCCGCAGGGACTCTCAGGAGGCCTACAAGTCATTTCTGGAAGAGAGACGCTCAAAACGGAAAGCAGTTTGTCACACTCGACATGAACGGCCATAGTATGTCCTTGTTTTAATGTATTTTATTTGTATTTTTATGAAAAGTTATTTACTGTATGTTGAAGTATTGTTGATTGTTTGAATGTATTTTATCTGACATCACACCTGCCCAGGGACTACATTTGAAAATTAGCCAAGTTGGCTAAACTGGTACATTTACATAAATGTTTATTAATGTGCACTGTTTATTAATGTAACTCTAAACTGTATAAATAAAAAATTGTTAAACAAGAAAGTACTATATTTATTTATATATTGCTTTTTATACACTTATTTAATTCCTTTCTTGTGTGTTTTGTGCTGCATTTGCAACATTTGATTTATTAACCCTGGATCTTCTGAAATGCAGAATGCTATTCAAAGGATCATTTCAGCATTTATAATATGTTAAATGAATAATGTTAAATGTAACATTTTTCTCCTAAAATAAGTCAAAATCTATGATTAAATGAGACATTCACTAATCAGCCACAACATTAAAATTACCTGCCTAATATTGTGTAGTTCCCCCTCCTGCTGCCATAACAGCTCTAATGCTTCGAGACTCCACAACACTTCTGAACATGTCCTGTGGTATCTGGCACCAAGACATTAGCAGCAGGGCCTTTAATCCTGCAAGTGGCCAGGTAGATAGATAGTGAATTGGACATTTGAGGCCAAGGCAACACCTTGAACTCTTTCTTTGCAAAAATAATTTGTTAAAGCGAACTTTATTAAATTAATGAAAACGTTTCCATGAAATTGACATTTTTTCCAACACAAAATTAAGTAGTTTGGACTGATTTGGACTGTGTTGTTAAATGAACTAGAAATCTGTTGTAACTCATTCTGCGAATATGTGTATACATGTGTGAACATACATTCACATGAGTCAATATTATAAACACTACAGATCATTCATTCAAAAATTGGAGAACACAGCATCCAAAGTATGCAGGTACAGAAAAAAAGTATATTGTAACAAAGTAAACTAATTTTGCAATTATGTAAAAAAGTATAGAAATGACAACTTGGTGAATACATTGTATACTGTTTGCACTGCAAGTATAGTATTGTTCTTAATATTGTATTGTATTGAATGTCTGTATTCAGCACTTGCATACTGTGAAAATACAGTGACCCAACTGCAAAAGCCAACAAGGTTTCAGTAAAAAAACTCTAAATGAAAAGCATGTTAAGCAATGAAGTAAAGTACACTCAGAAGAGTTGTGCAACTGCAAAATCACGGTCAGTGAGAGAGATTGATTCTGCTTCAACATCCAGCCAGAGGAGTTTGTCCACATGACAAACAATCTCTGCAGGGAAAGGGGAAACCTAAAGCAGATCCAGCCTTGACAACATTCTCCACACCTGCTCTTCCTCCTCCTCATTGTTCACCACCTATGCACATACCCTTCCTCCTCTCCCTCTTATATTGTTTCCATCCATTGTTGGTATCAACATTCAGTGCAACATTTTGAGTCAGTTTCGGCACTCTGAACTGACTTGTATTATGTACAGTTGGTTTGGTCACATCATTAGAAATAAGTGTGAACAAATTTGAGTCGTTGTGTGTAAACGATGACAACTGTGTTGTAGTTGTGTTTAACTTTTGCCAGAGAAAGAGTTATTTATTTGACAAATTGGTTTAGGCTATTGAGAATTTGGTTCAGAGAATGGGCTTTAGTCTTTTAGCAGTTCAGAAAAACTGTATGTGTGTAAAAACTGATAAGGAGTGAAGAGACGTACAGTAGAAGGTAGACTTTCAAATGTAATTAAAACATGGCCCCTTCTTGAGAGAAGCTAGCAAAGAGAACAGAAGTGTAATGGCATTCCACTTCTACAATACTGTATGAGTATTGTACTGAGTATTGTAGAGTTTTGACGTTCATGAACACTGAGGTCGATGACCAAGTTTGTTTTCAATGGAAGAGCATGTCATTGTTAAACCATATCACAAACCATACCACTAAAACCACAGCAAAGATGCCTGTGGAGGCAGAAGAACCATGGATTCAACATTCACAACGTCAGAAGATCTAAGTGTGCGAACAGGGGAGTATGTATGGATGAGATCAGAAATATGGTTGGGGGCAAGACCATGGAGTGCTTTGAATGTAATAAGGAGTATCTTGTACTGAATGCGATAGCGAATGGGTAACCAATGTAGACTGCGTAAAATCAGAGTAATGTGGGAAGATTTCTTTGAGTGAGTGAGGACTCTGGCGGCAGAGTTCTGAATATATTGAATTTTATTTAATGATGAATTGGGTAAGCCATAGAAAAGTGAATTGCAGTAGTCAAGCCGTGAACTGATGAAAGCGTGAACTAGGGTACGTAAAGACGTAAGTGTGCAATATTGCGAAGGTGGAAGAAGGCAGACTTAGTGAGCGAGGAGATGTGAGGAAGGAAGGAAAGAGAGGAATCAAAGATTATACCCAGGTTTTTGACAGTGGTGGAAGGTTGAACCAGAACTCCAGCAATATTGACATTGTCAACACAGACACAGGATGTAGTTTGAGGTGAACCAATAAGAAGTAAATCTGTTTTATCTGTGTTAAGTTTGAGAAAATTAGTGGTCATCCAAGCATTTACTTCATCAATACAAGCTGATATGGAAAGCGTTGGGAAAGGTGCATTGCGTTGAGAATGGATGTAGAATTGGGTATCATCTGCATAGCAGTGGAAATTGAAGCCATGATGACGGATGATATTACCTAATGGGAGCATGTAGATGATGAAGAGAAGAGGCCCAAGAACAGAACCCTGAGGAACACCATGCGGGACAGAGGCAGAAGTGGAGGTAGACTGGCGGATGGAGATATAATGTTGGCGATCGGACAGGTAGGAGGTGAACCAGGATAGGGCAGTTCCAGAAATACCAAGAGCAAAGAGTCGTGAAATGAGAATACTATGAGAGATTGTATCAAATGCAGAGGAAATGTCTAGAAGAATTTGAATACTAGTGGAGCCGGAGTCAGTGGCCACAAGGAGATCATTAACAACCTTAAGAAGTGCAGTCTCAGTGCTGTGGAGGGTGCGAAAACCGGATTGAAAACATTCATAGAGGTTGTTGGACGACAGATGAGTTTGAAGTTGAGCAGCAACCACTTTCTCAAGTAGTTTTGAAAGAAATGGTAGATTAGAAATTGGTCTGTAGTTGGACCAATCGAGGCCAGGTTTCTTTAGAACAGGAGTGACGGCAGCAGTTTTTAGTTCAGTGCTTAGAAGTTGAGAGAAGAGAAGTGAAATCGATGGTGAAATAACGGGTGCACATTTTTTAAGTAAAGTAGTAGGAGCAGGATCAAGATGACAGGAAGATGAGTTTGCTTTGTTGATTAGCTCAGAGATATAAGCAGGGGTTGGAGGGGCACAATCAGTGAGAGTACCAAGTGTAGAAGTGGTGAGGAGGTCATGCGTGAGAACAGTAGAGATCATGGATGGAAAGAGATTATAGATACTATCAGTTTTACTTTGAAAGAAGTGCAGGAATGACTCAGAGAGGTCTGCAGAGGATGCATTGTTAAAGGAATAGTTCACTTTAAAATGAAAATGCTGTCATCATATACTCACCCTCATGTTGTTTCAAACCTGTATGAATTTCTTTCCTCTGCTGAACACAAAGGAAGATATTTAGAAGAATGTCAGTAACCAGACAGTTTCTGGGTCCCACTTCCATAGAATACTATAGAGTAGTAACTAGAGCGTGCAGTATTTATAGCAGATTTGTATAACTGAATATGGTCATTGTAAGCAGTAAGGTGAACAGTTAAACCAGTTTTCCTGTAAAGGCGTTCAAGACGACGACCAGCTGTTTTTAGATTGCGAAGTGCAGGGATAAACCAGGGAGACGTGTGCGTAGATGGCACAAATCTACTTTTAAGAGGGGTGTGAACATTGGGGGCAGTGGAAATACAGGCATTATATTTGGTAAGGATATCGAGGGAGCTTGTGTGTTCAGTAATGTCAGAGAGATGAGTTTGTATAGATTCAGAAAATAGCAGTGGATCAACAGAATTGAGGTTACGGTATGTTATAGTGGATTTCACCCTGAGGCGGGGAAGAGGCATTTCACATTTTAGTTCAACGAGGAGGTGATATATGCATGTATGAATATATGCATTGACCATGTATGGCTATATATTAATACATTTAAAATATTTATAAATAAAGACAAAAATAGCATTACATGTCATATTCAAAGTTTTATTCTATCTTGTGTACATAGTGTATAATTTTTTTTTTTATTGCACATACATGTTCCCATATAAATTTGAATGTATGTTCATACACCTACACACACATTCACGGAATGAGTTGCAACTGTTAAAGGAGAGAAAATGTTAAAATTAAGTGTTATTTATTGTGTTTTGCTAAATATTATTATAGGGGGGAGATCTGTTAGTATTTAATGTTCAATTATTTTGGAATTTAAAAGGTTTTCTGGTATGTGTGAGTTTTTGGGGTCATTGTGCTGAAGAGTAGAGCCTGTGGTTTGGTTGATGATTGGCCGAATACCATTAAAACTATATTTACTATGCTTTAAAAGTTATGGCTGTACACTCCTTAGCACAGTGATAGTTTTTTTCTAAATACTTTAGTAAATTCAGCTGTGCTTTTGTTAACTAGCTTAAAATATGAAACATTTATAATGTAACAAATGTTAATATAAGAAATATTACATTATATATTTATCTGTATGTTTATAATGCATGAGTAAATATATCTGTTATATATTTACACCATATCTGATCACATACATCTATATATTATGATATATATGATATAACACCAAGGAGGTTGTTTTAAACCAATGAAAACAGGAGCCGACCAGGAAATATCATATATCATTTAAGAAACTCAGTCTCTGGGCAAGGAACTGCAAGTTAAATAATGTTTGACTGTAATAATGTGGCATGATTGCAAAAAAAAAAAAAAAACGATACTCAGTACAAGAAAAACGTACAAAAATGCTAAACTTTGACAAAGAGTGATTTTTGAGGTCTGAAAGTGAGAAAGTGCTTAGTGCGTATTTATGCCACTAATGTTATTTCTCGTGCCATTTACGCCAAAAATAGTTTTTGCGTGCATATGATACGCAGTTTCACTCCCCATAGGGAATCCTACCCAAGGGTTTTCAGTGCGTAGCATATGCACGCAAAAAAAAAAAACATTTTTGCCGTATAAATGGCACGAGAAATAACATTCGTGGTATTGTAACGGCCACCTAGTGTTCGCTCTCTAGCATGTATGTGAAGAGTGTGTTTGACTGAGAGGAAATATATAAAAGACTCGTGGAACTACCTTTGTAGTTCCAAAGGTGGCACTGTCTTTTTCTATTCTTCTTCTGGGCAGACTTCGAACTCTGACAGACGTTACAGTATAGATACGCACTTTCATGAGATCGTGTTGTTTATGCACAGAAAGACTATGTTACTCCTGCAGTGAAAAAGTAGTCGGTTCAACTTAGAAAATGTACTTCACGTGGTAACATCTAAAATAACTGATTTTGTTGAAATAAAATAAATTATTTAAGATTACTGATGATAACTGAATTATACCAACCTGAAAAACGTACTCGGTTACTAACGTAACCTCGGTTCTCTCTAGAGAGAGCGAGGCTCCTGTGCGGGCAACAGCTTGAGCCTATCGAGCGAGACCTAGAGTGACGTCACACCAAATGAAGGCGCTTCGCGCCCTTCTGCGTCACGTCCCGCCGAAACGAGCGTGGCTTAGGGCTATAAATTGCGCTTGCAGGCTCATACTCTCTGATTTTTAACAGTGAAGCAACCAGAGTGCATGCACGGCAGGATACGCAGTACTCGTTCCTCTCTCTAGAGAGAACCGAGGTTACGTTAGTAACCGAGTACGCTCTCTTACGAGAGATACTCTCGTACTGCGTAGTAAACTTCGCTTCGGGGAACACAATGTAAAACGCTGTGTATGCCGGGATCCGACACCATAGACCCAGAGCAATCAGCTGGGGTTCATACAGTGCATAATCACCCAGGGGACTCACAGGGAATCCTGAAAGAAGAGGGTTTCAGCCACTATCTTCCAAAAAATGGCGGCTCAGAGCAGCCCTGCTATTTTCAGAGCAGCCCTGCTATTTATCATAGCCACATACCAAGACTGAGACTTCAGTCTAACAACTTTTGGTCATTCTAGACCGACAGTAACCTGGCTTGTAGAGCGGGAACCTCTAGGTTATAAAACCTTATAAATGTAGGCGGGGAGGCCCAGCCTGCCGCCATACAAATATCTTGCAAGGCAATCCCACGTGACCATTGCATGCCTTTGGTTGTGTAAGCTAAAGCTATAGCGTCCACAATCCATCTGGACAGGCTCTGTTTCGAAGCGGCTAGTCCCTTAGAACGCCCGCTGAACAAAACAAAGAGCTGCTCCGTCTGCCTGAAAGCAGACGAGCGAGACACATAAGCTCTTAATGCCCTGACCGGGCAGAGAAAACTCTCGTCCCCATTTTCCTAGCGAGTTAGTATCTATTTGAATGTTTTGGTGGTTTTATGCAGAGAAAGAATATGTTACTGCTTCTACTGCTTCTTTCATAAAGCTGCTCAAAAGACTAAAACAAAAACTACCTTAGGACACATTTTGTCATTGCACTGTTTACAAGCATAACTTTTTCTAGCTGTTTATATACTTTTTAAACATCCTTTCTCTCATTGCATTGCATGATCTAGCCTAATCCTTTGAGCATTTAATAAAATATGATAAACACAATTTCATTGCACTGAATACAAGAACTTGTACCGCTGTGCATTGAAGAGATTACACATAAAATATGGTCTGTTTCATAGTTTGTTATATATATATATATAGAATTGCATAGAAGAGTGAGCACACTGGCCAGATTGCCTTGCTTACGATAACTAACGTAAGTTAACGCTCTTCAATAAGAGATAACTCAAGCTCTGTTTCATTGCATTGCATACAATAACTAACTTAGGCCTATTCCGTTGTGCATTTAAGAATAACACATGAAATAGGCTGTTTCATTAGATTGCATACAAGAACTAACTCATTTTTGTTGTGCATTATTTTGTTGATGTTGAAGATCTAACCTAATCCGTTGTGCACTTAAGAATAAGATATAAGCTATGCACTTTGTTTCATTGCATTGTAAACCAGAACTAACTTATTCATTTGTCCATTGAAGATTTTTCGTACTTGATCTGTGTTCTTGAACGAATCATTTGAGTCAATCGACCATTTTGAACGAATCATTTGAAAGAATGATTCAATGAATCACTCATTAAGACAGGATTGGGCTGCCACCTGCTGGTGGTTTTAGACAGGAATAAAAATTAACTGAATACAAATCAGCATATTCAAATACATAAATTACTGCTGTTCACCAGTATATACATTTCCTGCTGTCCACCTTATTCACTTGAATTATTGCAACATCTGACACAACTCAAAACTAAAAAAAGCTCAAAACTAAAAATAAATATTGGTCAAAAGTTTTCCAAAAAAGTGTGATGCATACCTGAATGCATAAATGAGCAAACTGGTTTCAAATTGGACGTTACAACCCAGCGAAACAGTTAATTTGCTCCATATAGAGCTTTGGTGGCACTAGTCATGAAATGTTTATTTTTTTCCACAAGAGGTCACCAGACACAGGTCGCAATGTATTCTTTTTTTAACTGAAATTTGTATACATTGTATACATTATATGTTGTATTTAACTGAACGAATGTGAACATTTTAATTGTATTGTTACAATCTAGTAAGATTGATCTAGTAAGAAATACGTTATAATTGTGTACAGTGTTATTTTTCAATGCACAACGGAATAAGTTAGTTCTTGCATGCAATACAAAAAAAGCAAATCCAATAGCTTATTCTTCATCATCTTGATTCTTCATATTCTTTATGATGTTACATGCTTTATGATGAGCATGTTATTCTTCTATACACAGTGGATTAAGTTAGATTTTGTATACAAGTGCTGTTGCATTTGCATACAAAATCTAACTTATACCTTGTACATTGAAAAGATTGCAAACGTTCTTTTGCAATGCAATACACGATGTATGCAATGCACTATTCAATGTACCAGTGAACGAGTTGGTTCTTATTTGCATTGCAATGCAACAGCACACATGTTGTCTGTGCTGTTGCATTGTAATTCATAAAAGATCAAACGTATTCCTCATTGCACGAAAAGACAATACCATATGTACTTCGTTATTGCATACTTCCAACTAACCATTTTCATTTGTGTATGAAAGAAAATCATTGCATTAGCTGTTGAAAAGACAACCCTCAACATATTGGTTTTCGCATTGCATACAACTAATTTGTGTACTGATGAAAAAAAAACATCACATTAGCTGTCGCTTTACAATGCATGCAATAATTAACTTGTTATTGTGTAGGCTACAACGAAGACATGTGCAATGCATTGTGCTGTTGAATTGCATTGTTACAAGCGTTATGCATTGAAGAATAACATTCAATTACTTAAGCACTTTGTTGCATCGCAATGCATTCAAGAACGAACTCATTCCGTATTGCGTTGAAGAGATGTGCAATGCAATCTGCTTTTGCATTGCATTGCACATGCGATCAAGCATTGTGCATTGAAGAATAACAAAGAAGTAATATGCACTTTGTTAAATTGCAATGCATTCAATAACTAACTCATTCCATAGTGCATTGAAGAGATGTGCAATGCAATCTGCTGTTGCATTGCATTGCACATAATCAAGTGTTGTGCATTGAATAATAACATATAAGTAATATGTACTTTGTTGCATTGCAGTTCATTCAAGAACTAACACATTCCGTGGTGCGTTAAAAGATCTGCTGTTGCATTGCATAGTTTAAAAAAAAAAAATGTTGAGGACTCTTTGGCCAGAGATACTAAATGTTCAATTGATCAGATGTGGACTACTGTACCACTGAGGTAACATCGGAAGGAGTTATTATGGCAGCTC
The DNA here is from genome assembly GCA_033366665.1 of Phoxinus dragarum. Lineage (NCBI taxonomy): Eukaryota > Metazoa > Chordata > Actinopteri > Cypriniformes > Leuciscidae > Phoxinus > Phoxinus dragarum. Next base: position 34,012 of record JARPMJ010001457.1, on the reverse strand, counting down.
AGGATCAAGTACTTTTTGTCCAGAAATATTTGGTTTCACTTTATTTGGATGGTCGCTTTAACACATTCTGTTGTCTATAAGTAACATTGCCGTCTACTAACTATCATTAGAGTGTTAGTAGAGCATTAGTAGACTGGTAGGGTTAGGGTTAGAATAAGTTGACATGTAGTTGCAAAGTTACTTACAGTCAGTAGAGTGTTGGAGGAGCATCACAATAAAGAGTTTGCAGATATTAAGCAGACAGTCTACTAATACTCTAATGAGAGTTAGTTGAAATGTATTTGCACAGTTAGCCTACTTATAGTTAACAGAATGTTCAAAAGGGACCATCAAAATAAAGTGTTACCATATATTTAGTAGGTTTTATATGGACTACTGTCTGGCTGATGTAACATCAGAAGGAGTCAATGAGTTTGTATAAAAAAATCAAGATCAAGTACTTTTTTGGCCAAATATATGTTCATCAGGTCAAATATGGACTTCTGTCTGACTGACTTAACATCAGAAAAAGTCTATGATAATAGATAGTATGGTTCCATTTGACAACCCTTTGGCCTGAAATATGTTTCTGAATCTATGCAATCTGCTGTTGCATTGCACATTTGATCAAGCATTGTGCATTGAAGAATAAGTAATATGCACTCTGTTGCATTGCAATGCATTCAAGAACTAATTCATTCGAAGTGCGTTGAAGAGATGTGCAATGCAATCTGCTGTTGCATTGCATTGCATATACGATCAAGCGTTGTGCATTGAGGAATAACATAGAAGTAATAATGCAAACTCATTCCGTACTGTATTGAAAAAATAACATTTCTGTTGTTTCATTGCGTTGCATAAAAGGGTCTAACTTATTCCTCTGTGCAATGAAAAAAAAAACATGAAATAACATTTGTGCTTTCGCATTGAATTTTAATACTATAACTAACTTATTTAGTTATGATTTGAAGGTAAATCATTGAATTAGCTTTTACATTGCATTAGAAGACTTTATTCCGTTGTGCAAAGAACCTAACACGTGCTTTATTGTGCATGAAGAATACAAATAAGCTAGACTTATATATGTTTATATGTATAATTTGTTGCATTGCAATGCATACAAGAACTAACTCTGTCCGATGTGCATTGAAGAGATAACATTTAAGAGATAGCATAAGTGCTGTTGCATTGTATTTCATAAAAGATCAAACTTATTCCTCTGTGCAATGAAAAGACAACACATATGTGCTTTTCGTGTGCAATGCAATGCAACAGCAGATTGCATTGCACATCTCTTCAACGCACTACGAATGAGTTACTTCTTGAATGCATTGCAATGCAACAAAGTGCTTATTATTAAATGTTTTCTTCAATGCATAACGCTTGATCGTATGTACAATGCAATGCAACAGCAGATTGCATTGCACATCTCTTCAATGCACTTTGGAATGAGTTAGTTCTTGAATGCATTGCAATGCAACAAAGTGCATATTACTCATTATTCTTCAATACACAACTGAATAAGTTAGTTATAGTATGGAAATTTAATGCGAAAGCACGTGTTATTTTATGTATTTTCTTTTCATTGCACAGAGGAATAAGTTGGACATATTATGCAATGGAATGAAACAGCATAAATGTTGTCTCTTTAATGCACATCGTATATGTCATTCTTCAATGCAAAACGTTTGATCGAATGTGCAATGCAATGCAATAGCACAAATGTTATCTCTTCGAATCATATGAGTTAGTTATTTTATGCATTGCAGTGCAACAAGCTTATATGTTATTCTTCAATGCACATATTGATCGTGTGTGCAATGCAATGCAACAGCATATCTCTTGCATTGCAAAGCAACAGCTCATGTAATGTCATGTAAGCATAAATGACCAACTGAAAGTGTTTCTGACCCAAGAGTCCTTGAACATTAACTTACTATACATACTCATTGACTCCTGATGTTACAAAAGCATGCCATGAGCTACTAAAAATCCTCAATCTTGAACTTTCTACACATACTGATTGACTTCATCTGATGTTACATCAGCCATAATAAAGTCCATATATGATCTATTGAACATATCTCTTGCCAAAGTGTCCCTAAATGGTGTTTTATTATATAAACTCATGGTCTCCTTCTGACGTTACGTCAGACATACAGTAGTCCATATCTGAACTATTGAACCATTGATTGAACTCTGGCCAAAGGTCCTCAAAAGTTTTTTATATATATATATATATAAACTCATGGACTCCTTCTGATGTTATATCAGCCAGCCTATATTAGGCCGATTGAAAATATTTCTGCCCAAAGGGTCCCTAAAAGGCAACTTATTATATATTCTCAAAGACTCTTTCTGATGTGCCTCAGCCTCGACAAAAAACATGTCGAGGACCCTTTGGCCAGAGATATGTTACATATCTCTGGCCAAAGGGTCCTCGACATATTTTTTTTTACTATATAAACTCATAGATGACTGCTGATGTTACGTCAGCCATACAGTAGTCCATATTTGACCTCGTGAACATATTTCTGGCCAGAGCGTACTCGATATTGAACTTTCTACACATTCTCCATTGACTGCTTCTGATGTTTCGTTAGCCAGCCTGTATTTGGTCCATTGAAAATATTTCTGGCCAAATGGTCCCCAAAAGGCAACTTACTATATATTCTCAAAGACTCATTCTGATGTTAAATTAGCCAAACAGAAGTCCATATTTGACCTAAGAATATATTTCTGGCCAAAAAGTTCTTGATCTTGAACATTCTATTCATAATAACTCCTTTTGATGTTACGTAACTCAGCCACAGTAGGTCCATTTTTAACCTACTGTACATATTTCTTGCTAAAGAGTCCTCAATCTTACATTAAACATTAACTTTCTACACATATTGACTCCTTTTGATATTTTACATTAGCCATACAATGTTCATATACTCTACGGCCATAAATATCTTCAGCGGGTCAATTATGGACTCCTGTCTGGCTAATATAACATCACAATAAGTCAATCTGTATATATAGTAAGCTAAAGTTAAGAACTCTTAGGTCAGAAATATGTGCCGTAGTTTCAAAAAGGGGCCTCTTTACTGATTTAACATCAGAATGAAGTCTATAAGTTTATATCGCTTAAAACCTTTTGAGTACCCTTTGACCAGAAATAGGTCAGATATGGAAATCTATGTGGCTTATGAAGCATCAGTAGGAGTGTATGATTGAGCATATTAAGTTGAAGTTGGAGTACTCTTTTGCCCAAAATATGTTTAGTAGGTCTAAAAGGGACCTCTATAGGGTTTATAGACTATTTTATAGGCTAATCAGAATCAGTCTATAAGATTATATAGCATATATAATATGAGATTATATATATATATTTAAAACCTTTTGAGGACCCATTGACCAGAAATAAGTTCAACAGGTCAGATATGGACTTCTAAATGGCTTATGAAGCATCAGAAGATTCCTTCTGTGAGTATATGTATATTTACATATACATTGTTAAATATATGTATATACTCATCCTTTGCTATGAGTATATATATAAAGTTCAAGATTGAGTACTCTTTTTCCCAGTAATCAGTAGGTCAAATATTTGTCAACTCTCTGCCTGATTTAATATTGAGAGAAGTCAGTCTGTATGTATAGTAAATTAATATGCAAGGTCTAAGTCTTAGAATCGTGTGTGCAATGCAGTGCAACCAGCTAATGCAATAATTTCCCTTCAATGCACAAATGAATAAATGTCCTTGTAGTATGCAGTGCCATGCGAAAGGACATATGTGTAGTCTCCTCTCTTCGTTGCATAAGCAACAGCTCATGTAATGTTCTGGTATTCAATGCAACAAGTGATAAGATATATGTTATTTTTCAATGCACAAACGTTTGATCGTTTGTGTAATGCAATTCATGAGTTTAGTTTTGGTATGCAATGCAATGCACAAGTGCATAGCTTATATGTTATTTTTCAATGCACAGCGTTAGATCGTTTGCGCAATGCATTGCAACTACACATATGTTATCTCTTTAATGCACATGGGAATGAGTTAGTTTTGGTATGCAATGAAACAAGTGCATTGCTTATATGTTATTTTTTCAATGCACAAAGTTAGATCGTTTGTGCAATGCAATGCAACAATACATATGTTATCTTTTTAATGCACATGGGAATGAGTTAGTTCTGGTTTGCAATATATGTAACAAGTGCATTGCTAAATGCACAAGGTTAGATCGTTTGTGCAATGCAATGCAACAACACATATGTTATCTCTTTAATGCACATGGGAATGAGTTAGTTTTGGTATAAAATGAAACAAGTGCATTGCTTATATGTTATTTTTCAATGCACAAAGTTAGATCGTTTGTACAATGCAATGCAACAATACATATGTTATCTCTTTAATGCACATGGGAATGAGTTAGTTTTGGTATGCAATGCAATGAAACAAGTGCATAGCTTATATGTTTATTTTTCAATGCACAACGTTAGATCGTCTGTGCAATGCAATGCCACAGCATACAGTTTATCTCCTCAAAGCACAATGCAATGAGTTAGTTCTCGTTTGCTGTGCAATATAACAAGTGCATTGCTTAATGCACAATGTTATATCGTTTGTGCAATGCAATGTAACAGCACATATGTTATCTCTTTAATGCATATGGGAATGAGTTAGTTCTGGTATGCAATGACATGCAACAAGTGCATATCTTATATGTTATTTTTCAATGCACAGCGTTAGATCGTTTGTGCAATGCAATGCAACAACACGTATGTTATCTCTTTAATGCACATGGGATTGAGTTAGTTTTGGTATGCAATGAAACAAGTGCATTGCTTATATGTTATTTTTCAATGCACAAAGTTAGATCGTTTTGTGCAATGCAATGCAACAATACATGTTATCTCTTTAATGCACATGGGAATGGGTTAGTTTTGGTATGCTATGCATATGCAACAAGTACATAGCTTATTTTTTTATTTTTCAATGCACAGCGTTAGATCGTTTGTGCAATGCAATGCAACAACACGTATGTTATCTCTTTAATGCACCTGGGAATTAGTTAGTTTTGGTATGCAATGAAACAAGTTCATTGCTTATATTTTATTTTTCAATGCACAACGTTAGATAGTCTGTGAAATGCAATGCAACAGCATACAGTTTATCTCCTCAAAGCACCACGCAATGAGTTAGTTTCTGGTTTGCAATATATGTAACAAGTGCATTGCTAAATGCACAATGTTAGATCATTTGTGCAATGCAATGCAACAACACATATGTTATCTCTTTAATGCATATGGGAATGAGTTAGTTTTGGTATAAAATGAAACAAGTGCATAGCTTCTATTTTATTTTTCAATGCACAGCGTTAGATCGTTTGTGCAATGCAATGCAACAACACGTATGTTATCTCTTTAATGCACCTGGGAATTAGTTAGTTTTGGTATGCAATGAAACAAGTTCATTGCTTATATTTTATTTTTCAATGCACAACGTTAGATAGTCTGTGAAATGCAATGCAACAGCATAAACAGTTTATCTCCTCAAAGCACCACGCAATGAGTTAGTTCTGGTTTGCAATATATGTAAAAAAGTGCATTGCTAAATGCACAAGGTTAGATCGTTTGTGCAATGCAATGCAACAGCACATATGTTATCTCTTTAATGCATATGGGAATGAGTTAGTTTTGGTATGCAATGAAACAAGTGCATTGCTTATATATTATTTTTCAATGCACAAAGTTAGATCGTTTGTGCAATGCAATGCAACAATACATGTTATCTCTTTAATGCACATGGGAATGGGTTAGTTTTGGTATGCAATGCAATGCAACAAGTACATAGCTTATTTTTTATTTTTCAATGCACAGCGTTAGATCGTTTGTGCAATGCAATGCATACAACACGTATGTTATCTCTTTAATGCACCTGGGAATTAGTTAGTTTTGGTATGCAATGAAACAAGTTCATTGCTTATATTTTATTTTTCAATGCACAACGTTAGATAGTCTGTGAAATGCAATGCAACAGCATACAGTTTATCTCCTCAAAGCACCACGCAATGAGTTAGTTCTGGTTTGCAATATATGTAAACAAGTGCATTGCTTATATTTTATTTTTCAATGCACAACGTTAGATAGTCTGTGAAATGCAATGCAACAGCATACAGTTTATCTCCTCAAAGCACCACGCAATGAGTTAGTTCTGGTTTGCAATATATGTAAAAAGTGCATTGCTAAATGCACAAGGTTAGATCGTTTGTGCAATGCAATGCAACAGCACATATGTTATCTCTTTAATGCATATGGGAATGAGTTAGTTTTGGTATGCAATGAAACAAGTGCATTGCTTATATATTATTTTTCAATGCACAAAGTTAGATCGTTTGTGCAATGCAATGCAACAATACATATGTTATCTCTTTAATGCACAATGGGAATGATTTATTTTTTTGTATGCAATGCAATGCAACAAGTGCATAGCTTATATGTTATTTTCTAATGCACAGAGTTTAGATCGTTTGTGCAAATGCAATGCAACAGCATACAGTTTATCTCCTCAAAGCACAATGCAATGAGTTAGTTCTCATATGCAATGCATTATAACAAGTGCATTGCTAAATGCACAATGTTAGATCGTTTGTGCAAATGCAATGCAACAACACATATGGTATCTCTTTAATGCACATGGGAATGAGTTAGCTTTGGTATGCAATGCAATGAAACAAGTGCATAGCTTATATGTTATTTTTCAATGTACAGAGTTAGATCGTTTGTGCAAAGCAATGCAACAGCTTACAGTTTATCTCCTCAAAGCACAATGCAATAAGTTAGTTATCGTATGCAATGCAATATAACAAGTGCATTGCTAAATGCACAATGTTAGATCGTTTGTGCAATGCAATGTAACAGCATATATGTTGTCTCTTTAATGCATATGGGAATGAGTTAGTTTTGGTATAAAATGCAATGCAACAAGAGCATAGCTTATATGTTATTTTTCAATGCACAGCGTTAGATCGTTTGTGCAATGCAATGCAACAACACATATGTTATCTCTTTAATGCATATGGGAATGAGTTAGTTTTGGTATGCAATGAAACAAGTGCATTGCTTATATTTTATTTGTTAATGCACAACGTTAGATCGTCTGTGCAATGCAATGCCACAGCATACAGTTTATCTCCTCAAAGCACAATGCGATGAGTTAGTTCTCGTATGCAATGCAATATAACAAGTGCATTGCTAAATGCACAATGTTAGCTCGTTTATGCAATGCAATGTAACAGCATATATGTTGTCTCTTTAATGCATATGGGAATGAGTTAGTTTTGGTATGCAATGAAACAAGTGCATTGCTTATATGTTATTTTTCAATGCACAATGTTAGACTGTCTGTGAAATGCAAAGCAAAAGCATACAGTTTATCTCCTCAAATCAAAATGCAATGAGTTAGTTCTCGTATGCTATGCAATGTAACAAGTGCATTGCTAAATGAACAACGTTAGATCGTTTGTGCAATGCACTGCAACAACACATATGGTGTCTATTTAATGCACATGGAAATGAGTTAGATTTTGTATGCAATGCCATGCAACAAGTGCATATATGTTGTTTTCTAATGCACAGAGTTAGATCGTTTGTGCAATGCAATGCGACAGCATACAGTTTATCTCCTCAAAGCACAATGCAATGAGTTAGTTCTCATATGCAATGCAATATAACAAGTGCATTGCTAAAGGCACAATGTTAGATTGTTTGTGCAATGCAATGCAACAACACATATGTTATCTCTTTAATGCATATGGGAATGAGTTAGTTTTGGTATGCAATGAAACAAGTGCATTGCTTATATTTTATTTGTTAATGCACAACGTTAGATCGTCTGTGCAATGCAATGCCACAGCATACAGTTTATCTCCTCAAAGCACAATGCGATGAGTTAGTTCTCGTATGCAATGCAATATAACAAGTGCATTGCTAAATGCACAATGTTAGCTCGTTTATGCAATGCAATGTAACAGCATATATGTTGTCTCTTTAATGCATATGGGAATGAGTTAGTTTTGGTATGCAATGAAACAAGTGCATTGCTTATATGTTATTTTTCAATGCACAATGTTAGACTGTCTGTGAAATGCAAAGCAAAAGCATACAGTTTATCTCCTCAAATCAAAATGCAATGAGTTAGTTCTCGTATGCTATGCAATGTAACAAGTGCATTGCTAAATGAACAACGTTAGATTGTTTGTGCAATGCACTGCAACAACACATATGGTGTCTATTTAATGCACATGGAAATGAGTTAGATTTTGTATGCAATGCCATGCAACAAGTGCATATATGTTGTTTTCTAATGCACAGAGTTAGATCGTTTGTGCAATGCAATGCGACAGCATACCGTTTATCTCCTCAAAGCACAATGCAATGAGTTAGTTCTCATATGCAATGCAATATAACAAGTGCATTGCTAAAGGCACAATGTTAGATTGTTTGTGCAATGCAATGCAACAACACATATGGTATCTCTTTAATGCACATGGGAATGAGTTAGTTAGTTCTCAAATGCAATGCATTATAACAAGTGCATTGCTAAATACACAATGTTAGATCGTTTGTGCAATGCAATGCAACAACACATATGGTATCTCTTTAATGCACATGGGAATGAGTTAGCATTGGTATGCAATGCAATGAAACAAGTGCATAGCTTATATGTTATTTTTCAATGCACAGAGTTAGATCGTTTGTGAAATGCAAAGCAAAAGCATACAGTTTATCTTCTCAAATCAAAATGCAATGAGTTAGTTCTCGTATGCTATGCAATGTAACAAGTGCATTGCTAAATGAACAACGTTAGATCGTTTGTGCAATGCACTGCAACAACACATATGGTGTCTATTTAATGCACATGGAAATGAGTTAGATTTTGTATGCAATGCCATGTAACAAGTGCATATATGTTGTTTTCTAATGCACAGAGTTAGATCGTTTGTGCAATACAATGCGACAGCATACAGTTTATCTCCTCAAAGCACAATGCAATGAGTTAGTTCTCATATGCAATGCAATATAACAAGTGCATTGCTAAAGGCACAATGTTAGATTGTTTGTGCAATGCAATGCAACAACACATATGTTATCTCTTTAATGCATATGGGAATGAGTTAGTTTTGGTATGCAATGAAACAAGTGCATTGCTTATATTTTATTTGTTAATGCACAACGTTAGATCGTCTGTGCAATGCAATGCCACAGCATACAGTTTATCTCCTCAAAGCACAATGCGATGAGTTAGTTCTCGTATGCAATGCAATATAACAAGTGCATTGCTAAATGCACAATGTTAGCTCGTTTATGCAATGCAATGTAACAGCATATATGTTGTCTCTTTAATGCATATGGGAATGAGTTAGTTTTGGTATGCAATGAAACAAGTGCATTGCTTATATGTTATTTTTCAATGCACAATGTTAGACTGTCTGTGAAATGCAAAGCAAAGGCATACAGTTTATCTCCTCAAATCAAAATGCAATGAGTTAGTTCTCGTATGCTATGCAATGTAACAAGTGCATTGCTAAATGAACAACGTTAGATCGTTTGTGCAATGCACTGCAACAACACATATGGTGTCTATTTAATGCACATGGAAATGAGTTAGATTTTGTATGCAATGCCATGCAACAAGTGCATATATGTTGTTTTCTAATGCACAGAGTTCGATCGTTTGTGCAATGCAATGCGACAGCATTCAGTTTATCTCCTCAAAGCACAATGCAATGAGTTAGTTCTCATATGCAATGCAATATAACAAGTGCATTGCTAAAGGCACAATGTTAGATTGTTTGTGCAATGCAATGCAACAACACATATGGTATCTCTTTAATGCACATGGGAATGAGTTAGTTAGTTCTCAAATGCAATGCATTATAACAAGTGCATTGCTAAATACACAATGTTAGATCGTTTGTGCAATGCAATGCAACAACACATATGGTATCTCTTTAATGCACATGGGAATGAGTTAGCATTGGTATGCAATGCAATGAAACAAGTGCATAGCTTATATGTTATTTTTCAATGCACAGAGTTAGATCGTTTGTGAAATGCAAAGCAAAAGCATACAGTTTATCTCCTCAAATCAAAATGCAATAAGTTAGTTCTCGTATGCTATGCAATGTAACAAGTGCATTGCTAAATGAACAACGTTAGATCGTTTGTGCAATGCACTGCAACAACACATATGGTGTCTATTTAATGCACATGGAAATGAGTTAGATTTTGTATGCAATGCCATGCAACAAGTGCATATATGTTGTTTTCTAATGCACAGAGTTAGATCGTTTGTGCAATACAATGCGACAGCATACAGTTTATCTCCTCAAAGCACAATGCAATGAGTTAGTTCTCATATGCAATGCATTTTAACAAGCGCATTGCTAAATGCAAAATGTTAGATCGTTTGTGCAATGCAATGTAACAGCAATATGTTGTCTCTTTAATGCACATGGGAATAAGTTAGTTTTGGTATAAAATGCAATGCAACAAGAGCATAGCTTATTTGTTATTTTTCAATGCACAGAGTTAGATCGTTTGTGCAATGCAACAACACATATGTTATCTCTTTAATGCATATGGGAATGAGTTAGTTTTGGTATGCAATGAAACAAGTGCATTGCATATATTTTGTTTTTTAATGCACAACGTTAGATCGTCTGTGCAATGCAATGCCACACTATACAGTTTATCTCCTCAAAGCACAATGCGATGAGTTAGTTCTCGTATGCAATGCAATATAACAAGTGCATTGCTAAATGCACAATGTTAGATCGTTTATGCAATGCAATGTAACAGCATATATGTTATCTCTTTAATGCATATGGGAATTAGTTAGTTTTGGTATGCAATGAAACAAGTGCATAGCTTATATTTTATTTTTCAATGCACAACGTTAGGATTGTCTGTGAAATGAAATGCAACAGCATACAGTTTATCTCCTCAAAGCACCACGCAATGAGTTAGTTCTGGTTTGCAATACATGTAACAAGTGCATATCTCATATCAAAGTTAGATTTTTTTTGCAATTCAGTGCAACAATACAAATGTTATCTCTTTAATGCACATGGGAATGAGTTAGTTTTGGTATGCAATGCAATGCAACAAGTGCATAGCTTATGTGTTCTTTTTCAATGCACAGCGTTAGATCGTTTGTGCAATGCAATGCAACAACACGTATGTTATCTCTTTAATGCACCTGGGAATTAGTTAGTTTTGGTATGCAATGAAACAAGTTCATTGCTTATATTTTATTTTTCAATGCACAACGTTAGACAGTCTGTGAAATGCAATGCAACAGCATACAGTTTATCTCCTCAAAGCACCACGCAATGAGTTAGTTCTGGTTTGCAATATATATGTAACAAGTGCATTGCTAAATGCACAAGGTTAGATCGTTTGTGCAATGCAATGCAACAGCACATATGTTATCTCTTTAATGCATATGGGAATGAGTTAGTTTTGGTATGCAATGAAACAAGTGCATTGCTTATATATTATTTTTCAATGCACAAAGTTAGATCGTTTGTGCAATGCAATGCAACAATACATATGTTATCTCTTTAATGCACAATGGGAATGATTTATTTTTTGTATGCAATGCAATGCAACAAGTGCATAGCTTATATGTTATTTTCTAATGCACAGAGTTAGATAGTTTGTGCAAATGCAATGCAACAGCACACAGTTTATCTCCTCAAAGCACAATGCAATGAGTTAGTTCTCATATGCAATGCAATTATAACAAGTGCATTGCTAAATGCACAATGTTAGATTGTTTGTGCAATGCAATGCAACAGCACATATGTTATCTCTTTAATGCATATGGGAATGAGTTAGTTTTGGTATGCAATGAAACAAGTGCATTGCTTATATATTATTTTTCAATGCACAAAGTTAGATCGTCTGTGCAATGCAATGCAACAAATACATATGTTATCTCTTTAATGCACAATGGGAATTATTTATTTTTTGTTTGCAATGCAATGCAACAAGTGCATAGTATATATGTTATTTTCTAATGCACAGAGTTAGATCGTTTGTGCAAATGCAATCCAACAGCATACAGTTTATCTCCTCAAAGCAAAATGCAATGAGTTAGTTCTTATATGCAATGCAATATAACTAGTGCATTGCTAAATACACATTGTTAGATCGTTTGTGCAATGCAATGCAACAACACATATGGTATCTCTTTAATGCACATGGGAATGAGTTAGCATTGGTATGCAATGCAATGAAACAAGTGCATAGCTTATATGTTATTTTTCAATGCACAGAGTTAGATCGTTTGTGCAATGCAATGCAACAGCTTACAGTTTATCTCCTCAAAGCACAATGCAATAAGTTAGTTCTCGTATGCAATGCAATATAACAAGTGCATTGCTAAATGCACAATGTTAGATCGTTTGTGCAATGCAATGTAACAGCACATATGTTATCTCTTTAATGCACCTGGGAATGAGTTAGTTTTGGTATGAAATGAAACAAGTGCATTGCTTATATGTTATTTTTTCAATACAAAATGTTAGGATTGTCTGTGAAATGATATGCAACAGCATACAGTTTATCTCCTCAAAGCACAACGCAATGAGTTAGGTCTGTTTTGCAATACATGTAACAAGTGCATATCTCATATCAAAGTTAGATTTTTTTGCAATTCAGTGCAACAATACATATGTTATCTCTTTAATGCACATGGGAATGAGTTAGTTTTGGTAGGCAATGCAATGCAACAAGTGCATAGCTTTTGTGTTATTTTTCAATGCACAGCGTTAGATCGTTTGTGCAATGCAATGCAACAACACGTATGTTATCTCTTTAATGCACCTGGGAATTAGTTAGTTTTGGTATGCAATGAAACAAGTTCATTGCTTATATTTTATTTTTCAATGCACAACGTTAGATAGTCTGTGAAATGCAATGCAACAGCATACAGTTTATCTCCTCAAAGCACCACGCAATGAGTTAGTTCTGGTTTGCAATATATGTAACAAGTGCATTGCTAAATGCACAATGTTAGATTGTTTGTGCAATGCAATGCAACAGCACATATGTTATCTCTTTAATGCATATGGGAATGAGTTAGTTTTGGCATGCAATGAAACAAGTGCATTGCTTATATATTATTTTTCAATGCACAAAGTTAGATCGTCTGTGCAATGCAAATGCAACAATACATATGTTATCTCTTTAATGCACAATGGGAATGATTTATTTTTTGTTTGCAATGCAATGCAACAAGTGCATAGTATATATGTTATTTTCTAATGCACAGAGTTAGATCGTTTGTGCAAATGCAATCCAACAGCATACAGTTTATCTCCTCAAAGCAAAATGCAATGAGTTAGTTCTTATATGCAATGCAATATAACTAGTGCATTGCTAAATACACATTGTTAGATCGTTTGTGCAATGCAATGCAACAACACATATGGTATCTCTTTAATGCACATGGGAATGAGTTAGCATTGGTATGCAATGCAATGAAACAAGTGCATAGCTTATATGTTATTTTTCAATGCACAGAGTTAGATCGTTTGTGCAATGCAATGCAACAGCTTACAGTTTATCTCCTCAAAGCACAATGCAATAAGTTAGTTCTCGTATGCAATGCAATATAACAAGTGCATTGCTAAATGCACAATGTTAGATCGTTTGTGCAATGCAATGTAACAGCACATATGTTTATCTCTTTAATGCACCTGGGAATGAGTTAGTTTTTGGTATGAAATGAAACAAGTGCATTGCTTATATGTTATTTTTTCAATACAAAATGTTAGGATTGTCTGTGAAATGATATGCAACAGCATACAGTTTATCTCCTCAAAGCACAACGCAATGAGTTAGGTCTGGTTTGCAATACATGTAACAAGTGCATATCTCATATCAAAGTTAGATTTTTTTTTGCAATTCAGTGCAACAATACATATGTTATCTCTTTAATGCACATGGGAATGAGTTAGTTTTGGTAGGCAATGCAATGCAACAAGTGCATAGCTTTTGTGTTATTTTTCAATGCACAGCGTTAGATCGTTTGTGCAATGCAATGCAACAACACGTATGTTATCTCTTTAATGCACCTGGGAATTAGTTAGTTTTGGTATGCAATGAAACAAGTTCATTGCTTATATTTTATTTTTCAATGCACAACGTTAGATAGTCTGTGAAATGCAATGCAACAGCATACAGTTTATCTCCTCAAAGCACCACGCAATGAGTTAGTTCTGGTTTGCAATATATGTAACAAGTGCATTGCTAAATGCACAAGGTTAGATCGTTTGTGCAATGCAATGGCAACAGCACATATGTTATCTCTTTAATGCATATGGGAATGAGTTAGTTTTGGTATGCAATGAAACAAGTGCATTGCTTATATATTATTTTTCAATGCACAAAGTTAGATCGTTTGTGCAATGCAATGCAACAATACATATGTTATCTCTTTAATGCACAATGGGAATGATTTATTTTTTGTATGCAATGCAATGCAACAAGTGCATAGCTTATATGTTATTTTCTAATGCACAGAGTTAGATAGTTTGTGCAAATGCAATGCAACAGCACACAGTTTATCTCCTCAAAGCACAATGCAATGAGTTAGTTCTCATATGCAATGCAATTATAACAAGTGCATTGCTAAATGCACAATGTTAGATTGTTTGTGCAATGCAATGCAACAGCACATATGTTATCTCTTTAATGCATATGGGAATGAGTTAGTTTTGGTATGCAATGAAACAAGTGCATTGCTTATATATTATTTTTCAATGCAACAAAGTTAGATCGTCTGTGCAATGCAATGCAACAAATACATATGTTATCTCTTTAATGCACAATGGGAATTATTTATTTTTTGTTTGCAATGCAATGCAACAAGTGCATAGTATATATGTTATTTTCTAATGCACAGAGTTAGATCGTTTGTGCAAATGCAATCCAACAGCATACAGTTTATCTCCTCAAAGCAAATGCAATGAGTTAGTTCTTATATGCAATGCAATATAACTAGTGCATTGCTAAATACACATTGTTAGATCGTTTGTGCAATGCAATGCAACAACACATATGGTATCTCTTTAATGCACATGGGAATGAGTTAGCATTGGTATGCAATGCAATGAAACAAGTGCATAGCTTATATGTTATTTTTCAATGCACAGAGTTAGATCGTTTGTGCAATGCAATGCAACAGCTTACAGTTTATCTCCTCAAAGCACAATGCAATAAGTTAGTTCTCGTATGCAATGCAATATAACAAGTGCATTGCTAAATGCACAATGTTAGATCGTTTGTGCAATGCAATGTAACAGCACATATGTTATCTCTTTAATGCACCTGGGAATGAGTTAGTTTTGGTATGAAATGAAACAAGTGCATTGCTTATATGTTATTTTTTCAATACAAAATGTTAGGATTGTCTGTGAAATGATATGCAACAGCATACAGTTTATCTCCTCAAAGCACAACGCAATGAGTTAGGTCTGTTTTGCAATACATGTAACAAGTGCATATCTCATATCAAAGTTAGATTTTTTTGCAATTCAGTGCAACAATACATATGTTATCTCTTTAATGCACATGGGAATGAGTTAGTTTTGGTAGGCAATGCAATGCAACAAGTGCATAGCTTTTGTGTTATTTTTCAATGCACAGCGTTAGATCGTTTGTGCAATGCAATGCAACAACACGTATGTTATCTCTTTAATGCACCTGGGAATTAGTTAGTTTTGGTATGCAATGAAACAAGTTCATTGCTTTATATTTTATTTTTCAATGCACAACGTTAGATAGTCTGTGAAAATGCAATGCAACAGCATACAGTTTATCTCCTCAAAGCACCACGCAATGAGTTAGTTCTGGTTTGCAATATATGTAACAAGTGCATTGCTAAATGCACAATGTTAGATTGTTTGTGCAATGCAATGCAACAGCACATATGTTATCTCTTTAATGCATATGGGAATGAGTTAGTTTTGGCATGCAATGAAACAAGTGCATTGCTTTATATATTATTTTTCAAATGCACAAAGTTAGATCGTCTGTGCAATGCAAATGCAACAATACATATGTTATCTCTTTAATGCACAATGGGAATGATTTATTTTTTGTTTGCAATGCAATGCAACAAGTGCATAGTATATATGTTATTTTCTAATGCACAGAGTTAGATCGTTTGTGCAAATGCAATCCAACAGCATACAGTTTATCTCCTCAAAGCAAAATGCAATGAGTTAGTTCTTATATGCAATGCAATATAACTAGTGCATTGCTAAATACACATTGTTAGATCGTTTGTGCAATGCAATGCAACAACACATATGGTATCTCTTTAATGCACATGGGAATGAGTTAGCATTGGTATGCAATGCAATGAAACAAGTGCATAGCTTATATGTTATTTTTCAATGCACAGAGTTAGATCGTTTGTGCAATGCAATGCAACAGCTTACAGTTTATCTCCTCAAAGCACAATGCAATAAGTTAGTTCTCGTATGCAATTGCAATATAACAAGTGCATTGCTAAATGCACAATGTTAGATCGTTTTGTGCAATGCAATGTAACAGCACATATGTTATCTCTTTAATGCACCTGGGAATGAGTTAGTTTTGGTATGAAATGAAACAAGTGCATTGCCTTATATGTTATTTTTTCAATACAAAATGTTAGGATTGTCTGTGAAATGATATGCAACAGCATACAGTTTTATCTCCTCAAAGCACAACGCAATGAGTTAGGTCTGGTTTGCAATACATGTAACAAGTGCATATCTCATATCAAAGTTAGATTTTTTTTTGCAATTCAGTGCAACAATACATATGTTATCTCTTTAATGCACATGGGAATGAGTTAGTTTTGGTAGGCAATGCAATGCAACAAGTGCATAGCTTTTGTGTTATTTTTCAATGCACAGCGTTAGATCGTTTGTGCAATGCAATGCAACAACACGTATGTTATCTCTTTAATGCACCTGGGAATTAGTTAGTTTTGGTATGCAATGAAACAAGTTCATTGCTTATATTTTATTTTTCAATGCACAACGTTAGATAGTCTGTGAAATGCAATGCAACAGCATACAGTTTATCTCCTCAAAGCACCACGCAATGAGTTAGTTCTGGTTTGCAATATATGTAACAAGTGCATTGCTAAATGCACAAGGTTAGATCGTTTGTGCAATGCAATGCAACAGCACATATGTTATCTCTTTAATGCATATGGGAATGAGTTAGTTTTGGTATGCAATGAAACAAGTGCATTGCTTATATATTATTTTTCAATGCACAAAGTTAGATCGTTTGTGCAATGCAATGCAACAATACATATGTTATCTCTTTAATGCACAATGGGAATGATTTATTTTTTGTATGCAATGCAATGCAACAAGTGCATAGCTTATATGTTATTTTCTAATGCACAGAGTTAGATAGTTTGTGCAAATGCAATGCAACAGCACACAGTTTATCTCCTCAAAGCACAATGCAATGAGTTAGTTCTCATATGCAATGCATTATAACAAGTGCATTGCTAAATGCACAATGTTAGATCGTTTGTGCAATGCAATGCAACAGCACATATGTTATCTCTTTAATGCATATGGGAATGAGTTAGTTTTGGTATGCAATGAAACAAGTGCATTGCTTATATATTATTTTTCAATGCACAAAGTTAGATCGTTTGTACAATGCAATGCAACCAATACATATGTTATCTCTTTAATGCACAATGGGAATGATTTATTTTTTGTTTGCAATGCAATGCAATGCAACAAGTGCATAGTATATATGTTATTTTCTAATGCACAGAGTTAGATCGTTTGTGCAAATGCAATGCAACAGCATACAGTTTATCTCCTCAAAGCACAATGCAATGAGTTAGTTCTCATATGCAATGCATTATAACTAGTGCATTGCTAAATACACAATGTTAGATCGTTTGTGCAATGCAATGCAACAACACATATGGTATCTCTTTAATGCACATGGGAATGAGTTAGCATTGGTATGCAATGCAATGAAAACAAGTGCATAGCTTATATGTTATTTTACAATGCACAGAGTTAGATCGTTTGTGCAATGCAATGCAACAGCTTACAGTTTATCTCCTCAAAGCACAATGCAATAAGTTAGTTTCTCGTATGCAATGCAATATAACAAGTGCATTGCTACATGCACAATGTTAGATCGTTTGTGCAATGCAATGTAACAGCACATATGTTATCTCTTTAATGCACATGGGAATGAGTTAGTTTTGGTATGCAATGAAACAAGTGCATTGCTTATATGTTATTTTTCAATGCACAATGTTAGACTGTCTGTGAAATGCAAAGCAACAGCATACAGTTTATCTCCTCAAAGCAAAATGCAATGAGTTAGTTCTCGTATGCTATGCAATGTAACAAGTGCATTGCTAAACGAACAACGTTAGATCGTTTGTGCAATGCACTGCAACAACACATATGGTATCTCTTTAATGCACATGGAAATGAGTTAGTTTTGGTATGCAATGCAATGCAACAAGTGCATATATGTTATTTTCTAATGCACAGAGTTAGATCGTTTGTGCAATGCAATGCAACAGCATACAGTTTATCTCCTCAAAGCACAATTTTCTGAGTTAGTTCTCATATGCAATACATTATAAACAAGTGCATTGCTAAATACACAATGTTAGATCGTTTGTGCAATGCAATGCAACAACACATATGGTATCTCTTTAATGCACATGGGAATGAGTTAGCATTGGTATGCAATGCATGAAACAAGTGCATAGCTTATATGTTATTTTTCAATGCACAGAGTTAGATCGTTTGTGCAATGCAATTGCAACATTACAGTTTATCTCCTCAAAGCACAATGCAATAAGTTAGTTCTCGTATGCAATGCAAAATAACAAGTGCATTGCTAAATGCACACTGTTAGATCGTTTGTGCAATGCAATGAAACAGCACATATGTTATCTCTTTAATGCACATGGGAATGAGTTAGTTTTGGTATAAAATGCAATGCAACAAGAGCATAGCTTATATGTTATTTTTCAATGCACAGAGTTAGATCGTTTGTGCAATGCAATGCAACAACACATATGTTATCTCTTTAATGCATATGGGAATGAGTTAGTTTTTGGTATGCAATGAAACAAGTGCATTGCTTATATTTTGTTTTTTAATGCACAACGTTAGATCGTCTGTGCAAATGCAATGCCACAGCATACAGTTTATCTCCTCAAAGCACAATGCGATGAGTTAGTTCTCGTCTGCAATGCAATATAACAAGTGCATTGCTAAATGCACAATGTTAGATCGTTTATGCAATGCAATGTAACAGCATATATGTTATCTCTTTAATGCATATGGGAATGAGTTTGTTTGGTATGCAATGAAACAAGTGCATTGCTTATATGTTATTTTTCAATGCACAATTGTTAGACTGTCTGTGAAATGCAAAGCAACAGCATACAGTTTATCTCCTCAAAGCAAAATGCAATGAGTTAGTTCTCGTATGCTATGCAATGTAACAAGTGCATTGCTAAACGAACAACGTTAGATCGTTTGTGCAATGCACTGCAACAACACATATGGTATCTCTTTAATGCACATGGAAATGAGTTAGTTTTGGTATGCAATGCAATGCAACAAGTGCATATATGTTATTTTCTAATGCACAGAGTTAGATCGTTTGTGCAATGCAATGCAACAGCATACAGTTTATCTCCTCAAAGCACAATGCAATGAGTTAGTTTCTCATATGCAATGCAATATAACAAGTGCATTGCTAAATGCACAATGTTAGATTGTTTGTGCAATGCAATGCAACAACACATATGGTATCTCTTTAATGCACATGGGAATGAGTTAGTTTTGGAATGCAATGCAATGAAACAAGTGCATATATATTATTTTCTAATGCACAGAGTTAGATCGTTTGTGCAATGCAATGCCACAGCATACAGTTTATCTCCTCAAAGCTCAAAGCAATGAGTTAGTTCTCTTATGCAATGCAATATAACAAGTGCATTGCTAAATGCACAATGTAAGATCGTTTGTGCAATTCAACGTAACAGCACATATGTTATCTCTTTAATGCATTTGGGAATGAGTTAGTTTTGGTATGCAATGAAACAAGTGCATTGCTTATATTTTTCAAGTGCATTTTTCAATGCACAAAGTTAGACTGTCTGTGAAATGCAAAACAACAGCATACAGTTTATCTCCTCAAAGCACAATGCAATACGTTAGTTCTCGTATGCTATGCAATGTAACAAGTTGCATTGCTAAACGAACAACGTTAGATCGTTTGTGCAATGCACTGCAACAACACATATGGTATCTCTTTAATGCACATGGAAATGAGTTAGTTTTGGTATGCAATGCAATGCAACAAGTGCATATATGTTATTTTCTAATGCACAGAGTTAGATCGTTTGTGCAATGCAATGCAACAGCATACAGTTTATCTCCTCAAAGCACAATTTTCTGAGTTAGTTCTCATATGCAATACATTATAACAAGTGCATTGCTAAATACACAATGTTAGATCGTTTGTGCAATGCAATGCAACAACACATATGGTATCTCTTTAATGCACATGGGAATGAGTGAGCATTTGGTATGCAATGCATGAAACAAGTGCATAGCTTATATGTTATTTTTCAATGCACAGAGTTAGATCGTTTGTGCAATGCAATGCAACATTACAGTTTATCTCCTCAAAGCACAATGCAATAAGTTAGTTCTCGTATGCAATGCAAAATAACAAGTGCATTGCTAAATGCACACTGTTAGATCGTTTGTGCAATGCAATGAAACAGCACATATGTTATCTCTTTAATGCACATGGGAATGAGTTAGTTTTGGTATAAAATGCAATGCAACAAGAGCATAGCTTATATGTTATTTTTCAATGCACAGAGTTAGATCGTTTGTGCAATGCAATGCAACAACACATATGTTTATCTCTTTAATGCATATGGGAATGAGTTAGTTTTGGTATGCAATGAAACAAGTGCATTGCTTATATTTTGTTTTTTTAATGCACAACGTTAGATCGTCTGTGCAAATGCAATGCCACAGCATACAGTTTATCTCCTCAAAGCACAATGCGATGAGTTAGTTCTCGTATGCAATGCAATATAACAAGTGCATTGCTAAATGCACAATGTTAGATCGTTTATGCAATGCAATGTAACAGCATATATGTTATCTCTTTAATGCATATGGGAATGAGTTAGTTTTGGTATGCAATGAAAACAAGTGCATTGCTTATATGTTATTTTTTCAATGCACAATGTTAGACTGTCTGTGAAATGCAAAGCAAACATCATACAGTTTATCTCCTCAAAGCAAAATGCAATGAGTTAGTTCTCGTATGCTATGCAATGTAAACAAGTGCATTGCTAAACGAACAACGTTAGATCGTTTGTGCAATGCACTGCAAACAACATATATGGTATCTCTTTAATGCACATGGAAATGAGTTAGTTTTGGTATGCAATGCAATGCAACAAGTGCATATATGTTATTTTTCTAATGCACAGAGTTAGATCGTTTGTGCAATGCAATGCAACAGCATACAGTTTATCTCCTCAAAGCACAATGCAATGAGTTAGTTCTCATATGCAATGCAATATAAACAAGTGCATTGCTAAATGCACAATGTTAGATTGTTTGTGCAATGCAATGCAACAACACATATGGTATCTCTTTAATGCACATGGGAATGAGTTAGTTTTGGTATGCAATGCAATGAAACAAGTGCATATATATTATTTTCTAATGCACAGAGTTTAGATCGTTTGTGCAATGCAATGCAACAGCATACAGTTTATCTCCTCAAAGCACAATGCAATAAGTTAGTTCTCGTATGGAATGCAATATAACAAGTGCATTGCTAAATGCACAATGTTAGATCCTTTGTGCAATGCAATGTAATAGCACATATGTTATCTCTTTAAAGCACATGGAATGAGTTAGTTTTGGTATGCAATGCAACAAGAGCATAGCTTATATGTTATTTTTCAATGCACAGCGTTAGATCGTTGTGCAAATGCAATGCAACAACACATATGTTATCTCTTTAATGCACATGGGAATGAGTTAGTTTTGGTATGCAATGAAACAAATGCATTGCCTTATATTTTGTTTTTCAATGCACAACGTTAGATCGTCTGTGCAAATGCAATGCCACAGCATACAGTTCTTATCTCCTCAAAGCACAAAGCAATGAGTTAGTTCTCGCATGCAATGCAATATAACAAGTGCATTGCTAAAATGCACAATGTAAGATCGTTTGTGCAATTCAACCGTAACAAACACATATGTTATCTCTTTAATGCATTTGGGAATGAGTTAGTTTTGGTATGCAATGAAACAAGTGCATTGCTTATATTTTTCAAGTGCATTTTTCAATGCACAAAGATAGACTGTCTGTGAAATGCAAAACAACAAGCATACAGTTTATCTCCTCAAAGCCACAATGCAATACGTTAGTTCTCGTATGCTATGCAATGTAACAAGTGCATTGCTGAATGAACAACGTTAGATCGTTTGTGCAATGCAATGCAACAACACATAGGGTATCTCTTAATGCACATGGGAATGATTTATTTTTTGTATGCAATGCCAATGCAACAAGTGCATAGCTTATATGTTATTTTCTAATGCACAGAGTTAGATCGTTTGTGCAAATGCAATGCAATTAGCATACAGTTTATCTCCTCAAAGCACAATGCAATGAGTTAGTTTTTCATATGCAATGCAATAAAAACAAGTGCATTGCTAAATGCACAATGTTAGATCGTTTGTGCAATGCAATGAAACAACACATATGGTAACTCTTTAATGCACATGGGAATGAGTTAGTTTTGGTTTGCATTATATGTAACAAGTGTATAGCTATATTTTATTTTCTAATGCACAGAGTTAGATCGTTTGTGCAAATGCAATGCAACAGCATACAGTTTTATCTCCTCAAAGCACAATGCATTGAGTTAGTTCTCATTTGCAATGCAATATAACAAGTGCATTGCTAAATGCACAATGTTAGATCGTTTGTGCAATGCACAACGAAATGAGTTAGTTTTGGTATACAATGCAATGAAACTACAGCCGTACAGAAGTCCATATTTGACCCGAGGAAAATCTTTCTGGCCAAAGAGTCCTTGATCTTGGAAAACTACTGAAAATTGTATTGGCCAAAGAGTCCTTAAAGATTTAGATTGATGTCTTTGAATGCTATATCATCCTGACAAAACTACATATTTTGATATACTGAATTATTTTCTGGCCAAAGAGTACTCGAAACTTGACCTTTTCCTATATATAAGCGTTGACTCATCTGACGTTACTTCAGCCATACAGAAGTCCAAATTTGACCCAAGGAACAAATTTCTGGCCAAAGAGTCCTCGATCTTGGACTTTCTATACATACATTCATAGACTCCTTCTGATGCTTTCATGAGCCATATAGATGTCCATTTCCTGACCTATTGAACTTATTTCTGGTCAAAGGGTCCTGAAAAGGTTTTAAACTATTTTTAAATAGTTTAAAATAGTTTAAAACTATTTTTAAATAGGTTTTAAACTAAAAGGTTTTAAACACTTATAGACTCCTTTTGATGTTAAATCAGCCATACAGAAGTCTATTTTTGACCGCTAGGAAAATATTTCTGGCCAAAGCCTCCTCAATGTTGAACTTTCTCTACATACTCATGACTCCTTCTGATGCTTCATAAGCCATTTAGAAGTCCATATCTGACCTATTGAACTTATATCGGTCAAAGGGTCTTCAAAAGGTTTAAAACTATATAAACGTATAAACTCCTTCTGATGTTAAATCAGCTATACAGAGGTTCCTTATGAGCTGCTGAACATTTTTTTTTGGCCAAAGTGTCTTTGAACATTAACTTTCTATACATATTGGACTCCTTTTGATATTACATTAGCCTTAAAATAGTCCAATATTTGACTTACTGAACATATTTCTGGCCCAAAAGATTGCTCGATCTACAACTTTCTATACATACTCATAGATTGCTTCTGTTGCTTCACTACGCTATTTAGAAGTCCATATAGAAGTCCATATCTGACCGATTGAAAATTTACTGGCCAAAGAGTCCTTAAGGATTAACTTACTATACATGCTCCTCCTATACTACAGACTTCTAGTGATGTTATATCAGCCAGATATTTTTGGCCAAAGACTCCTCAATTTTTTTTTTACTATTGTAAATGTATCAATTTCTTCTGATGTTAAATTAACCATACAGAAGTCCATATTTGCCATGAATTTTTTTCTGGCCAGAGGTACTCGACACTTGACCTTTCTAAAATATATTCGTTGACTCTTTCTGATGTTACGTCAGCTATACAGAAGTCCACAATTGACCCAAGGAAAATATTTCTGGCCAAACAGTCATCGATCTTGGGAACTTTCTCTACATACTCCTTCTGATGCTTCGTAAGCCTTATAGATGTCCATATCTGACCTATTGAACTTATTACTGATCAAAGGGTCCTCAAAAGTTTATAAAACTATATAAAGTTATAGACTCCTTCTGATGATTAATCAGCCATACAAAAGTCCATTTTTGACCTACTGAACATATTTCTGGCCAGAGTCCGTGATCATTAACTCACTATATATACAGACCTGACTTCTCGTAATGTTATTTCAAGCAGACAGTAGTCTATATTTGACCGATTGAACACATTTTTGGCCAAAAAGTTCTCAAAAGGATTTTGACTATCATAAACTTATAGTCTCCTTCTGATGTTGAATCTGCCATTCAGAAGTCCATTTAAACTACTGAAAATTGTATTGGCCAAAGAGTCTTTAAAAGATTTTAGTTTGATGTCTTTGGATGCTATTTCATCCTGACAAAATTACATATTTGATATACTGAATAATTTTCTGGCCAAAGAGTACTCGAAACTTGACCTTTCTATATATACTCGTTGACTCATCTGACGTTACTTCAGCCATACAGAAGTCCAAATTTGACCCAAGGAACATATTTCTGGCCAAAGAGTCATCGATCTTGGACTTACTATACATATTCATAGACTCCTTCTGATGCTTCATGAGCCATATAGATGTCCATTTCTGACCTATTGAACTTATTTCTGGTCAAAGGGTCCTCAAAAGGTTTTAAACTATATACACTTATAGACTACTTCTGATGATAAATCAGCAATACTGATTCGACCCTAATAAACATATTTTCTATCCAAAGAGTTCTTGAACATTATCTTGCTCTACATACAGATTGACTTCTTGTGATGTTATATTAACCATATTTGTGATGTTATACTAGTCCATATTTGACCGATGGAGCACATTTTTGACCAAAGAGTTCTAAAAAGGATTTTGACTATCAAGAACTTATAGACTCCTTTTGATGTTAAATCAGCCCATACAGAAGTTCTATTTTTGACCCCAGGAAAATATTTCTGGCCAAAGCCTCCTCAATCTTGAACTTTCTCTACATACTCATAGACTCCTTCTGATGCTTCATAAGCCATTTAGAAGTCTTTTTGGTCAAAGGGTCATCAAGAGATTTTAAACTATGTAAACGTATTTACTCCTTTAGACGTTAAACTCCAGCTATACAGAGGTTCCTTTATGAACTGATGATTTTTTTTTTGGGGCCAAGTGTTTTTGAACATTAACTTTCTATGCATATTGACTCCTTTTGATATTACATTAGCCATAAAATTGTCCATATTTGACCTACTGAAAATATTTCTTGCCAGAGACCTTGAACATGAACATACTATACATACTTCTCATACTATACAGACTTCTCGTGAAGTTTTACCAGCCAGACTGTAGTCCATATTTGACCAATTGAACATATTTTTGGCCATAAAACCCTCAAAAAAAATTTTTTTACTAGTATAACACTTATATAAACATTAATACATTAGCCTTAAAATAGTCCATATTTGACCTACTGAACATAATTTCTGGCCAAACATGAACTTACATTCAGATTGATTTCTTCTGATATTATATCAGCCAGACGCCAGTCAAAATTTGACCTACTTCTGGCCAAAGAGTACTCGATAATCAGAGTTCCTTAATGAGGCTGTTGAAAAAAAATTGGGCCAAAGTGTCTTTGAACATTAACATTTCTATACATATTGACTCCTTTTGATATTACATTAGCCTTAAAATAGTCCATATTTGAATTACTGAACATAATTTCTGCCAAACATGAACTTACTCTACATTCAGATTGATTTCTTCTGATGTTTTCAGCCAGACGCCAGTCAAAAATTTGAAACTACTAAAATATATTTCTGGCCAAAGAGTACTCGAAATTTGGAACTTTTTATACATGCTCGTTGACTCCTTCTGATGTGACGTCAGCCATAAAGAAGTCCATATTTTATTGAGGAACATATATTTCTGGCCAAAGATTGCTCGATCTTGAACTTTCTACATACTCATAGACTCCTTCTGTTGCTTCATAAGTCCATATAGGAGTCCATATCTGACCGATTGAACATTTTACTGGCCAAAGAGTCCTTAAGGATTAACTTACTATACATACTTCTCCTATACTACAGGACTCCTCGTGATGTTATATCAGCCAGATTTGTCCATATTTGACCGATTGAACATATTTTTGGCCAAAGACTCCTCAAATTATTTTTACTATTGTAAATGTATCAATTTCTTCTGATGTTAAATTAACCATACAGAAGTCCATATTTGCCAAGAAGTTTTTTCTGGCCAGAGGTACTCGACACTTGACCTTTCTAAATATATTCGTTGACTCTTTCTGATGTTACGTCAGCTATACAGAAGTCCACAATTGACCCAAGGAAAATATTTCTGGCCAAACAGTCATCGATCTTGGACTTTCTCTACATACTCCTTCTGATGCTTCGTAAGCCTTATAGATGTCCATATCTGACCTATTGAACTTATTACTGATCAAAGGGTCCTCAAAAGTTTATAAACTATATATAGTTATAGGACTCCTTCTGAGATTAATCAGCCATACAAAAGTCCATTTTTGACCTACTGAACATATTTCTGGCCAGAGTCTGTGATCATTAACTCACTATATATACAAGACTGACTTCTCGTAATGTTATTTCAAGCAGACAGTTAGTCTATATTTGACCGATTGAACACATTTTTGGCCAAAAAGTTCTCAAAAGGATTTTGACTATCATAAACTTATAGTCTCCTTCTGATGTTGAATCTGCCATTCAGAAGTCCCATTTAAACTACTGAAAATTGTATTGGCCAAAGAGTCCTTAAAGATTTAGTTTGATGTCTTTGGATGCTATTTCATCCTGACAAAATTACATATTTGATATTCTGAATAATTTTCTGGCCAAAGAGTACTCGAAACTTGACCTTTCTATATATTACTCGTTGACTCATCTGACGTTACTTCAGCCATACAGAAGTCCAAATTTGACCCAAGGAACATATTTCTGGCCAAAGAGTCATCGATCTTGGACTTACTATACATATTCATAGACTCCTTCTGATGCTTCATGAGCCATATAGATGTCCATTTCTGACCTATTGAACTTATTTCTGGTCAAAGGGTCCTCAAAAGGTTTTAAACTATATACACTTATAGACTCCTTCTGATGATAAATCAGCAATACTGATTCGACCTAATGAACATATTTCTATCCAAAGAGTTCTTGAAACATTATCTTGCTCTACATACAGATTGACTTCTTTGTGATGTTATATTAACCATATTTGTGATGTTATATTAGTCCATATTTGATCGATGGAGCACATTTTTGACCAACAGAGTTCTAAAAAGGATTTTGACTATCAAGAACTTATAGACTCCTTTTGATGTTAAATCAGCCATACAGAAGTCTATTTTTTGACCCCAGGAAAATATTTCTGGCCAAAGCCTCCTCAATCTTGAACTTTCTCTACATACTCATAGACTCCTTCTGATGCTTCCTAAGCCATTTAGAAGTCTTTTTGGTCAAAGGGTCATCAAGAGATTTTAAACTTATAACTGATATACTCCTTTAGATGTTAAATCAGCTATACAGAGGTTTCTTTATGAACTGATGATTTTTTTTTTTTTTGGGCCAAAGTGTTTTTGAACATTCACTTTCTATACATATTGACTACTTTTGATATTTCATTAGCCATAAAATTGTCCATATTTGACCTACTGAAAATATTTCTTGCCAGAGACCTTGAACATTAACTTACTATACATACTTCTCATACTATACAGACTTCTCGTGAAGTTTTACCAGCCAGACTGTAGTCCATATTTGACCAATTGAACATATTTTTGGCCATATAACCCTCAAAATTTTTTTTTTTACTAGTATAAACTTATATAAACATTAATACTTAGCCTTAAAATAGTCCATATTTGACCTACTGAACATATTTCTGGCCAATCATGAACTTACATTCAGATTGATTTCTTCTGATATTATATCAGCCAGACGCCAGTCAAAATTTGACCTACTTCTAACCAAAGAGTACTCGATAATCAGAGGTTCCTTAATGAGCTGTTGAAAAAAAATTGGGCCAAAGTGTCTTTGAACATTAACATTCTATATATATTGACTCCTTTTGATATTACATTAGCCTTAAAATAGTCCATATTTGAATTACTGAACATATTTCTGGCCACACATGAACTTACTCTACATTCAGATTGATTTCTTCTGATGTTATCAGCCAGACGCCAGTCAAAATTTGAACAACTAAAAATATATTTCTGGCCAAAGAGTACTCGAAATTTGAACTTTTTATACATGCTCGTTGACTCCCTCTGATGTGACGTCAGCCATAAAGAAGTCCATATTTTATTGAGGAACATATATTTACTGGCCAAAGATTGCTCGATCTGAACTTTCTACATACTCATAGACTCCTTCTGTTGCTTCATAAGTCCATATAGGAGTCCATATCTGACCGATTGAACATTTTACTGGCCAAAGAGTCCTTAAGGATTAACATTACTATACATACTTCTCCTATACTACAGACTCCTCGTGATGTTATATCAGCCAGATTTGTCCATATTTGACCGATTGAACATATTTTTGGCCAAAGACTCCTCAATTATTTTTACTATTGTAAATGTATCAATTTCTTCTGATGTTAAATTAACCATACAGAAGTCCATATTTGCCATGAATTTTTTTCTGGGCCAGAGGTACTCGACACTTGACCTTTCTAAATATATTTGTTGACTCTTTCTGATGTTACGTCAAGCTATACAGAAGTCCACAATTGACCCAAGGAAAAATATTCTGGCCAAACAGTCCTCGATCTTGGACTTTCTCTACATACTCCTTCTGATGCTTCATAAGCCTTATAGATGTCCATATCTGACCTATTGAACTTATTTCTGATCAAAGGGTCCCTCAAAAGTTTATAAAACTATATAAAGTTATAGACTCCTTCTGATGATTAATCAGCCATACAAAAAGTCCATTTTTGACCTACTGAACAAATTTCTGCCAGAGTCTTTGATCATTAACTCACTATATATACAGACTGACTTCTCGTAATGTTATTTCAAGCAGACAGTGGTCTATATTTGACCGATTTAACACATTTTTGGCCAAAAAGTTCTCAAAAGGATTTTGACTATCATAAACTTATAGTCTCCTTTCTGATGTTCAATCTGCCATTCAGAAGTCCATTTAAACTACTGAAAATTGTATTGGCCAAAGAGTCCTTAAAGATTTAGTTTGATGTCTTTGGATGCTATATCATCCTGACAAAATTACATATTTTGATATACTGAATAATTTTCTGGCCAAAGAGTACTCGAAACTTGACCTTTCTATATATACTCGTTGACTCATCTGACGTTACTTCAGCCATACAGAAGGTCCTAAATTTGACCCAAGGAACATATTTCTGGCCAAAGAGTCCATCAATCTTGGACTTACTATAACATATTCATAGACTCCTTCTGATGCTTCATGAGCCATATAGATGTCCATTTCTGACCTATTGAACTTATTTCTGGTCAAAGGGTCCTCAAAAAGTATTAAACTATGTACACTTATAGACTCCTTCTGATGATAAATCAGCAATACTGATTTGACCTAATGAACATATTTCTATCCAAAGAGTTCTTGAACATCATCTTGCTCTACATACAGATTGACTTCTTGTGATGTTATATTAACCATATTTTGTGATGTTATATTAGTCCATATTTGACCGAATGGAGCACATTTTTGACCAAAGAGTTCTAAAAAGGATTTTGACTATCAAGAACTTATAGACTCCTCTTGATGTTAAAACAGCCATACAGAAGTCCTATTTTTGACCCCAGGAAAATATTTCTGGCCAAAGCCTCCTCAATCTTGAACTTTCTCTACATACTCATAGACTCCTTCTGATGCTTCATAAGCCATTTAGAAGTCTTTTTGGTCAAAGGGTCATCAAGAGATTTTTAAAACTATGTAAACGTATTTACTCCTTTAGATGTTAAATCAGCTATACAGAGGTTCCTTTATGAACTGATGATTTTTTTTTTGGGGGCCAAAGTGTTTTTGAACATTAACTTTCTATACATATTGACTCCTTTTGATATTACATTAGCCATACAATTGTCCATATTTGACCTACTGAAAATATTTCTTGCCAGAGACCTTGAACATTAACATACGTATACATACTTCTCATACTATACAGAACTTCTCGTGAAGTTTTACCAGCCAGACTGTAGTCCATATTTGACCAATTGAACATATTTTTGGCATAAAATCCTCAAATTTTTTTTTTTACTAGTATAAACTTATATAAACATTAATACATTTAGCCTTAAAAATAGTCCATATTTGTCCTACTGAACATATTTTCTGGCCAAACATGAACTTACATTCAGATTGAATTTCTTCTGATATTATATCAGCCAGACGCCAGTCAAAATTTGACCTACTTCTGGCCAAAGAGTACTCGATAATCAGAGGTTCCTTAATGAGGCTGTTGAAAAAAAATTGGCCAAAGTGTCTTTGAACATTAACATTCTATACATATTGACTCCTTTTGATATTACATTAGCCTTAAAATAGTCCATATTTGAATTACTGAACATATTTCTGGCCAAACTTGAACTTACTCTACATTCAGATTGATTTCTTCTGATGTTTTCAGCCAGACGCCAGTCAAAATTTGAACTACTAAAATATATTTCTGGCAAAGAGTACTCGAAATTTGAACTTTTTATACATGCTCGTTGACTCCTTCTGATGTGACGTCAGCCATAAAGAAGTCCATAATTTTATTGAGGAACATATATTTCTGGCCAAAGATTGCTCGATCTTGAACTTTCTACATACTCAATAGACTCCTTCTGTTGCTTCATAAGTCCATATAGGAGTCCATATCTGACCGATTGAACATTTTACTGGCCAAAGAGTCCTTAAGGATTAACTTACTATACATACTTCTCCTATACTACAGACTCCTCGTGATGTTATATCAGCCAGGATTTGTCCATATTTGACCGATTGAACATATTTTTGGCAAAGACCTCCTCAAATTTTTTTTACTATTGTAAATGTATCAATTTCTTCTGATGTTAAATTAACCATACAGAAGTCCATATTTGCCATGAATTTTTTTCTGGCCAGAGGTACTCGACACTTGACCTTTCTAAATATATTCCGTTGACTCTTTCTGATGTTACGTCAGCTATACAAAAGTCCACAATTGACCCAAGGAAAATATTTCTGGCCAAACAGTCCCTCGATCTTGGGACTTTCTCTACATACTCCTTCTGATGCTTCATAAGCCTTATAGATGTCCATATCTGACCTATTGAACTTATTTTCTGATCAAAGGGTCCTCAAAAGTTTATAAACTATATAAAGTTATAGACTCCTTCTGATGATTAATCAGCCATACAAAAGTCCATTTTTGACCTACTGAACATATTTCTGGCCAGAGTCTTTGATCATTAACTCACTATATATACAGACTGACTTCTCGTAATGTTATTTCAAGCAGACAGTAGTCTATATTTGACCGATTGAACACATTTTTGGCCAAAAAGTTCTCAAAAAGGATTTTGACTATCATAAACTTATAGTCTCCTTTCTGATGTTCAGTCTGCCATTCAGAAGTCCATTTAAACTACTGAAAATTGTATTGGCCAAAGAGTCCTTAAAGATTTAGTTTGATGTCTTTGGATGCTATATCATCCTGACAAAATTACATATTTGATATACTGAATAATTTTCTGGCCAAAGAGTACTCGAAACTTGACCTTTCTATATATACTCGTTGACTCATCTGACGTTACTTCAGCCATACAGAAGTCCAAATTTGACCCCAAGGAACATATTTCTGGCAAAAGAGTCATCAATCTTGGACTTACTATACATATTCATAGACTCCTTCTGATGCTTCATGAGCCATATAGATGTCCATTTCTGACCTATTGAACTTATTTCTGGTCAAAGGGTCCTCAAAAAGTATTAAACTATATACACTTATAGACTCCTTCTGATGATAAATCAGCAATACTGATTTGACCTAATGAACATATTTCTATCCAAAGAGTTCTTGAACATCATCTTGCTCTACATACAGATTGGACTTCTTGTGATGTTATATTACCATATTTGTGATGTTATATTAGTCCATATTTGACCGATGGAGCACATTTTTGACCAAAGAGTTCTAAAAAGGATTTTGACTATCAAGAACTTATAGACTCCTTTTGATGTTAAATCAGCCATACAGAAGTCTATTTTTGACCCCAGGAAAATATTTCTGGCCAAAGCCTCCTCAATCTTGAACTTTCTCTACATACTCATAGACTCCTTCTGATTGCTTCATAAGCCACTTAGAAATCTTTTTGGTCAAAGGGTCATCAAGAGATTTTAAACTATATAAACTTATATACTCCTTTAGATGTTAAATCAGCTATACAGAGGTTTCTTTATGAACTGAAGTTTTTTTTTTTTGGGCCAAAGTGTTTTTGAACATTAACTTTCTATACATATTGACTACTTTTGATATTACATTAGCCATAAAAATTGTCCATATTTGACCTACTGAAAAATATTTCTTGCCAGAGACCTTGACATTAACTTACTATACATACTTCTCATACTATACAGACTTCTCGTGAAGTTTTACCAGCCAGACTGTAGTCCATATTTGACCAATTGAACATATTTTTGGCCATAGAATCCTCAAAAAAAATTTTTTTACTAGTAATAAACTTATATAAACATTAATACATTAGCCTTAAAATAGTCCATATTTGACCTACTGGAACATATTTCTGGCCAAACATAAACTTACATTCAGATTGATTTCTTCTGATATTATATCAGCCAGACGCCAGTCAAAATTTGACCTACTTCTAGCCAAAGAGTACACGATAATCAGAGGTTCCTTAATGAGGCTGTTGAAAAAAAAATTGGGCCAAAGTGTCTTTGAACATTAACATTCTATACATATTGACTCCTTTTGATATTACATTAGCCTTAAAATAGTCCATATTTGAATTACTGAACATATTTTCTGGCCAAACATGAACTTACTCTACATTCAGATTGATTTCTTCTGATGTTATCAGCCAGATGCCAGTCAAAATTTGAACTACTAAAATATATTTCTGGCCAAAGAGTACTCGAAATTTGAACTTTTTATACATGCTCGTTGACTCCTTCTGATGTGACGTCAGCCATAAAGAAGTCCATATTTTATTGAGGAACATATATTTCTGGCCAAAGATTGCTCGATCTTTGAACTTTCTATACATACTCATAGACTCCTTCTGTTGCTTCATAAGCCATATAGAAGTCCATATAGGAGTCCATATCTGACCGATTGAACATTTTACTGGCCAAGAGAGTCCTTAAGGATTGACTTACTATACATACTTTCTCCTATACTACAGACTCCTCGTGATGTTATATCAGCCAGATTTGTCCATATTTGACCGATTGAACATATCTTTGGCCAAAGACTCCTCAAATTTTTTTT